>VWYP01033088.1:438909-536553 GCA_013400435.1 Pycnonotus jocosus | reverse complement strand
TTTTTTTTACATACAGTTAAAAAATATTCATACAGAAGGAAAGAGCAAAAAGGTGGCAAAACCTGTATATGACACAGCTCTTAATATTAACCAATTCAGGAAACTTCAGAAAGACCTAAGAACATTAGAATAGTTATACTGGATCAGATTATAAATCAGCTTTCTCCAGGATTCTATTTCTGATAGCAAACATACAGGAAAAGAACATACTAAGAAGAAAGGCAAACATTAATATTTCTCCTGGTATACCTTCCTAGCTTCTAGGTATCTGCAGCATAGAAACTTACCAAGAGAGAATATCTGAGACTTTGTATTTAATAGATTCAGGGAATCTAATGAGTTGTCCGGCTTAATGGCAGATGAAATTCAATAAAGATAAATGCTAACTAATGTATATTCCAGTAAATAATTTGATTTATACATATTACTGGGTTTTAAATTAGCTGCAGTCACTCTGGGAAAAATAATTAAAAAAAAAATCTAAGGCACTGGTGTGAACCCCTTATTTGTCATTTGTATATGAACTATTTGTATTGCAACAAAATCTCTAGACACTGATCAGGCCTGTACTGTGCACATCCATTACATACAGAGAGTAAAAAGTACCTTGCAATCTGAGTATACCAACAGACAGGCAGATGTGGGAGAACAAGGATACAATGAGGCAGTATTGATCAGAAGGATAAGCAGTGGTGTCAGATTAATTGACCTTTGCTCATTCTGCATTGGTGGTCAAAAAGGAAACAACATGTTAGCATGTATAATGCCATTACATGAATCAATGGGTTCTAATCTTACCATCTCAAAAGGCTGCAGTAAAGCTGGAAAGAACTTAGAGTCAGAGGACAGAAATTCAGAAAACAGAAATGTGGGATTCAAACGTTGGGAATAACTAATTTAGATGGGAAAACATGGTTTCAAGATGCAAAATTATAAAGGAATGAGCAATAATAACATGCAAAGACTGTGTCAAGTGGATGTCCCTAATTAGCTATTTACTCATGTAGGGCATAGCAGACAGAAATTTAAAAAAACCCAGCATTTGAAATGTAATTTTTCTTCTCATACTGCTTACTTACTATATGGAATGAGCTGTTATTGTGTAATGTCACTATGACTGACGTTACTTCATTTCTGTTCAGAGTGGAGCTTCAGGTTAGTCTGGATAATGCCATGTTTAATTGTGAATCTCTTCTTTTAATAGTGCACATCTCTATGCATCCAGACATTGTCCAATCACCGTCTCCTTCCATGAAGGACAGGAAAATATTTTCCTCATGGACAGTTTAGCCAATAATTGTTAAGCACTGGGTTTCTTGCTGCTCTCTCTGAAGCTCTTAATGCTAGACACCCAACATGGAAATAGTAGTCTGATCTAGAGCCACAATTGCTGTGACTGTTAATGAGAAATTTTATTGAATCTCAGAATTGAGATTGCAACATATGCCTATAGAAAACTGGCAACATTCAGATTTAACCTGCATTTATTTTTCAGTTCTGGCTCACTGCTGGACTGTGGTGAGCATTTCAAGAATGTCTTTCCTTCTCCCTCCGTTCTCTAGTTCTGTGGAAGGAGGAGAGAGGAGGGAAAAATGGCAATGTTGAACTGATTAGGCTACAAATGGCACCACTAACTTCAAGAATGATTAGAAACTGCACAATGAATAATTCAGCATTTTGTCACTTCAGGGGTTTCCCATTCTGCCTTTATAATTCAAACACTTCCTCCCCTCCCCCTTCTCATTAAGGAGAAATTGTAGCTGGAGAAGCAGTCTCCAGGGACTGCCTGCTGCTCACCATGCAGGTGCCATTTGCGGGGGGCTTGCGGGCAGCCCCAGCTGGAGACACGGACCCTGTGCATGTGGACCTCTGTGTGACACACGGCCTGGCCGTGCTCACGCAACTACCAAACTTGAGAAGGTGTTTTTCGTTAAAATGGTTTTTCTTTCTTATTCCGTACATTGTTTGAGGAAGAGGATGTAAAATGAAATTAAAGGGAAATTGCATTATCTGAGAATCTAGGGTACTAGTAATTTACAACAAGTTTTATATATATATATATGTATATATATTAAAAAAATTATCCAGCTGAGAAAACTGTTACTCTGTAACAACAAGGTCTGATTAAAGACAGGAAAAGTAACAGATGAGTGGGCAGACAAGCACATACTATAAGTGCAACAATTTTCTAGCACTTATTTTATCTGAGGAGCTGAAGACCTCTTGTTGTCCTTCAAATTAAATTGCAGCCATTCAATGATGTTTATATGTACAAAATACCTAAGTAAACAAACAAAAACCTTCTCTGCAAAAAAACTCCTTTCTGCTTCTCCTACTACTCTCAATAGGAGCATTGCATTGCAGTGACAAAACATTGAACAAAGAAAAGAAAACCTGCACTTAAAGAAAAGCTTTAAAATAAGCTTCCAAGGACAATGTATTGTTCCAGCTCAGAATAGAACTCTGCTTTTTAAAAGTCAGGGTTTGCAAGTCAGTCTACTTATAGTGCCAAGGTTTATTATTGTGGTGTTCAAATTTATACACAGAACGGTAAATATTGTGTTATAAGGAGATAGTCAATGCGACCAGATGAGTGCTTATATTTTGAGATTTGTTTATGTATTTTTAAAAAAAATTGTACAGGCATGAAACATAGTTTCTAGCATATGTTTTAAGGAATTATTTAAGCCACATTGTCATTCATAACAAAAATGGGGCCAAAATCACTGGACCTGATTGCTGCCACTAAGATATTAGTGAATCTTTATTCATTCTGATATTTTTCTTTCTACATATATATTCCCATATAAACATCCTTCTCACACAATAATAAAATGTCTTGCCTTGCTAAACATCTCTTCAGAGCTCATGGGCCACTTCAGTCCCTTCAGAGCACAGAAAATATGATGCAGATTCTAGGCTGATTGCAGGTTAGGGCAGATATATTCCTTAGCACCTCTTCTGCAGTCCTGTCTTCCTAATGTGTCCCTTTGGCAAAGTTCTCAGGTGATATACAACAAGTTTATTTAGTTATCTTAGAGCTACAGTTCCATAGGCTAAGGCTGCCCTGTCTGTGAAAGGAGCAAACTTGTCCTCTGCTGCCAGATGAAGACTCTTGAACCACTCATTGCAGTCATCCAGATCATGAAGTTCATCCTGTTAAAAGGCAAACTCAGTGGAAAATAAGTGTTTTTTAGAAGAACCTGCAGCTCCCTGAAGTGCCTGACTGCTTGGTGGCACAGTGCTGTCATGGGGTGGGGTGGACAGGAACTCCACATGGGTTGGAGTCAAACTTGCATTTCAGATCAGCTTCCAATATTAGGCAGCTGTACCCTCAGTTACTTCCTTCGATATGTCTCTATTCCAGGACTCCACAGTGTTCCTAATACACCAGCTAAAGGTAGAAGATGATTGTTTCTACTCTTCAGTAATGCTGAGCCTTAATTTATAAGATGTTAAAACTTGTGGATATTGAAGTCAGAATATACCCCTGTGGCATTTCATCACTGCATCTGGTAGGATGTTATGATACAGAAAATGAGTTTTAGGAGGGTTTATAGACTTGCAAGGCTATTTGTAATGTGCAGTTGACTTGTCTAGATAGTAGAGAATAACATATGTCTTCAACATTACTGACAGTTTTGCCAACTTTTAGTATTGCAACACTTCTGCAGATAAGGCTGTAAGAGTTGTTTGAAGAACCACAGAACAGATGAAATTAGTCATTAGCTGTGACTACCCAAAGCTGTGCACATTTGTGTTTGCCAGTCAGTACACTTGGCTGACTGGCCAGTAGGTACATGTGTTCTGCTGCCAAAACAAGACATGTAACAGATGAATTCTGCCTGTCTTTCCCTTTCTGGTGTTCTCCTTTAACCAAGCAATATTCTTAATGGAATTTGCAGGAATTTCATCATCTTTGACACCTCAACTTGTCTTTGCAATTCACTGAAAATTAATCAATAATGCAAAATGTCATGAGTGTGGTCTGGCAAGGAAATGTACCATCAGTTAAGCTGTATATGCCTCAAGAAACTGATGACAAAATACAAATTTAAAATAAAATGTTGCAGCAATATTGCAGAGATTGAAACATAATGTTCATATCAATTTTTACACACTTGAGCAGAAAACAATCCAGCTTTGAAAGAATGTCCAATTGCTTTTGTTTCAGTGTCTTATCTCCATGTCTTTTTTGTCTATATATTCCCATTGATGTTTAACCACTCTCCTGTATATCTCCAGTTGCTGGGGTTTTTTTACTGCAGATCACATAACTTTAGGCAATGACAATATTATTATGCTAATATTGTTATAATATGCTATTAATCAGCATTATATAAATATTTCATAAGTTAATTGCCTGGATATATAAGCACCATAAAAATCTTATAAAAGGAACTCCACATGAGTAGAGACAATGTAGTTTGTTTTCCTGCTCTGAAAGATATTATCCTCAGAACCCTGTCTATTGCTTCCCATTGTGTCAGGTAACCTGATAAAAGATAATTCTTTCTACAAAGTCCATTCTTCTCATGGGCAAACAACTATTTTGTCTACAGCACTGGTGCGTGATGACTAACAGTGCAGTCAGTCCCTGAGCTATGCTGTCTTATGGGGGGAAACAAGTTACCTGATTTTGGTACTTTTGAGGCCAAGATGCAGCTTAGGATAACATTTGTACCACTTTAAATTATTTAGAGAGGCAGAAATCAGATCTTAAGTGTTTTTTTTGTTTGTTTTTTTTTTTTTTTTTTTTTTTTTTTTTTTTTTTTTTCCTATGGTCTTAGCATCACTTCCCTCACTTTTGTCCCAAATATGTTCCTCCCCATGTATGTATTTTCAAAAGGCCAGCTTCATTCTCTTACTCATTGCATCTCCCTCTGTGGATAGGTTATTCCTAATGATGTGCTAAGCTCTCTTGTGTTTCTGATTGACAGCTAGTATGTCAATCTATAAACCATCTTTAAAAGGTATTAATATTTTCTCATTGTCTCTCTTACTTTTCATGTGTATTTTTATATTTATGTCTTTTCTCTCGACAGATCACATTTTTTCTCATTCTTGAATAAGTCCATTACCATAGGCCTGGGGTCTATGTGTGATAGGGAACTCCTGTATATTAGTACAACATTGGGACAATGGATACAGGAGGGTAGAATAAACCCTCTGTTCTAGTGGTGTTAAAGAGTAGAAACAGAAATGGAACATTCTCATTGGTTTTGTATTTTTTTAAATCATTAAATCATAGAATATCTCTAGTTGGAAGAGACCCATAAGCATCACCTAGTCAAAGACCCAACTATATAAATACATACATGGGTGTATGTGTGTGTAAGAAAGAAAACAATATTCTGTATCTTTCCCCTTATCTTGAATTTTGTTGTGGTGATTCTGTTTTTTTAATTCCAAAGCCCTGTGAACTGTCTCAGTACCACTGACAGATGGCTGAGGGAAAGACACCGAGATCTGCTCAGTACAAACCATTTAGATGGAATGGCTGAATTGAGCACATGCTTTGTGAAGTTGGGAAGAAGATAACAGAATGTTATGACTAGCACATTTCAACAATCCATTTTTAGAAATGTCAATTGCTCTGAGTTAGTCAGAAAACAACAGCCCCCGGCTGTGCCCAAACTCTAACCCTGAGCTTGAAGGACAGTCATGGCTAGCAGCTGCCAGCAAGCAGTAGGTGTGATGCTGAACTCCTCAGAACTGTGTCTCATTCTATGTGTGGCTGATGGGAACCACCACTGCAGGTTATACACCTGCACAGTGAGCTCAGATCATACGAAGTGCAGGCTGATGTCTTAGATTGCACAATATCTGTAATAACTTTAATATAGACCTGACATTCTGTGTCTCAGCTCATTCAGATTCTTTAAATGGTCCTGTCTTTCCAATTTTGGATCCTTCCTTGTCACAAAAACGGAACTGTCCATACGGAACCAATTCTATTAGCACCACAATTTGTTAATCTTGTGACTAATATATATATATTTTAAAGTAATTCAAACAAGAAATCATTAGAGAAATAATTCTCTCCATCATGTAAATTTGACAGATCCCCATCCACAGAAAGTGGGCAGGGGAAAATATGGGGAAAATGCAGCTATTTCCCTGTTCTTGCACTTGGTGGCCTGTTCTTGCCTTCTTCTTCCATTCTCTTGGTGTAGGCTTATGGTTACTGGGCTAGGTGAACTCTTGGTCTGAACCAGCTAATGTGTTCTTGTCTGCTTAGAACTGCTCAGTCCCGTGAGCCCCTGAGGTCTGTAGGTAGCTTTTAGTCTGGTGTGAAAGTTCATTAAGTGTATGTTTTTCTCCAGTGCAAATGCAGAATCAGATGAACCTCCAGTTCCTTCAAGAAATCCATTCTCCTTCAAGATTTCCAAACAAGCCAGCTAATCAACACTTCTCATAGTGAGTAAGAACATTTGCTTAGGCATTGGGTGACCCTACTGCCCAGGCAACTTATTGTCTCTGGCATTCTTGAATGCTTGCACATACTCAGTCTCCTAATACGTCCCCAAAGCCGCAGCTTTCATTTTGTGAAGAGAAGAGCTTGTTTAGATGCCAAAAATATTTCTGCCCAGACTGTAAAAAATCCCCGATTTTCAGCCCTCACTAAGAAATAGAATTGTCCTGGTTTGTTCAGGCTTTTCTCCTTGAGGCACTTAGCATATATCACAGAAACCTGAAACTTTGTCCTCTACTTTTCTCCAAATTTACAAGCAAGCCTACCCTGGCAGACTGTATCACAACTACCAACTTCGGAGCTTTGGAAGATTAACTGAGAAACCCCACAGAGCCTGCTAACATCATATAATTGACTGAGGAAGCACTTCTAAGGAGTAGTATAAGAAACTCCCTCCCCTGCAGACTCTCAGCATTGGCTGTTTGCTTTTGAAAAGCCTTTTTTCTGGGAAGGGAAGGGCGCAGGGGGTGGCAAGGAAAAAGAAGCCTTGACTGCACTTTTCACTGCTTTCAGAAGCAAAAATCTCAGCCGTATTCATGCAGGCTGTTCCTGTTTTGTCAGTTGTCTGGATTGTTTCCCTCTGCTTGGAAGAATTAAAGCATTTTCAGAAAAGTAATCTTATTGCATGAGAGGGCAATTAGACATTTCGTAATCCTATCACCCCTGTGCTGAAATTACCATGCCCAGTTAGCAATAATTCTGCTTCTAAGAACAGAGTGAGCAGCAGCACAGCATGAATTATTTAACTCGATGCTGCGCTTCCTGTTTTCAAGTCACTGGAATAATACCGGCACCACAGACAGTAATTATCCCCAGCATAGAGTAGAAACAGTTAATGGAACCTGCCTTTTAAATCAATATTATTAATTCAAGGAAAGAAACAGCATGTACTATCTGACGCCTATGGAGTTTTGATCTGGGCTTGATGTCATGCTGAAGTAAGTGGTTACCATGGAGATTGGAGCTTGTGTCTGCATATCCCTCCCTGCCAGCGAGCTGTGAGGAGTGTTTTTGGAGAGGAAGTGCCCATCTGTAGTCAATCACCATTGTTCTGGCAGAGCCACATGCCAGCCTCACTGCAGCCCTCCGAACTGCGTCACGGCACAGCAGTGTCAGTCCCTCTGAATAGACTCCCTGTTGAACCAGATTTATCCACCCTGCCATTTTCACTGTCAGTTGATTATCTGCTTGTATTTTCTGGCTGTGTTAATGCAGTCTCTTAGCACTGTTATCATAGGATCCCTACAGCTTGATACCTCACAGTTCTGGATGGATCTTCTTGTGTTTCCCAGCTTTCTTTGTCACCCTCTTCACTTAATCAAGGGAAAGCACCCATACCACATCAGCCATTTGGCTTGTTTCCTTTCCTCTTAGATGCAGAAGACCTTGAAAGCCTGAATGTGCTTTCTCCCATGAACGAATTCATAGCAACCAAAACTTGCTTGTAATAGATCCTTTTATTAAATCATCATTATTAATTGCCAACATATGTTTCTGGAGCAAAGACTGGCAGTTTGGCACAGTCCACCATGATTATCGAATATACCTGTTTATTAACCAATTAAGTAATGGGCTAGTATGCCAGTGGCATATGAAATCAGGGTATTATTACTAACTGGAAGATGTCAGACAAAATTACTTCTGCTACCTGAAGACAATGCAATGTGACATCTTCCCAAATACCAGGTGGAGTTTGTGTTCTTATTTTATTTTCCTCCTTAAGTACAGTACTCAAAGTAACATCTGATAAATTTCTGCCAGAAATTCTGTGAAGTGGCTGTCTTGAATACTATGCACAGAATGAGTCAACTATAAGAGAAAAAGAAGACTAATTTAGCTATTTTCCCCTTTTATTTTACTTCTCTTCACCCTCATTTTTCTCTTCTCTCTCTATTTTGTTTATCTCTTATGTCAAGTAAAGATGCATTTGAGCTATCTAGGGTTCTCACTGAAAGTGATGCAAGAGGTTTTCAGAACAGCCATTGTATGTATGCTGTTCTGCTATCATTCTTGGAAATGACCGAACATTTTTATCAGAAACATCAAAATGAATCAGCTTTAAGTAGATACCTGGCATGAAAAGCTGCAGGAAAAACAATCAAAGTTTAATAAATTCCAATAACAGTAAACACTTTGATTGTGAAGAATGTGCCTGCCAGGGATGCTGGGCTCTTACCTAGCCCCTGAATATTGTCTACATACACTGCTACCCGTGGTAGGTCAATTACAACTTGAGTACTCCCAGCCTGGGTACAGGTGTAGCATTCTAACCTCAGCTTGCATTGTGTGCTAACTTTCCTAATTACATGATGAATGCAGTTTCATATTTACAATCTGCCCTACTGCTATAAACAACCCAAACATTTCTTTAGTTCTAGACGGGGTGGTTCAGGCAGGGCTGCTGTGGAATTGTGATCGCCAACTGCAGGGATGCACAGGAAAAGAACAACAACTTTCCCTCACTGCCACCCCCTCCAACATGTTTTATTTATATCTCTTCCATTCCAGCTGGCATGCACATTGGCAACTCTGGGATCTCTGACCCTGAACTAAACTGCTGCAGGGCTGATCAGGAGACTTGACAGGTACTTGGTGAAGCTGAACTGCTCAGCAAATGCTCTAACTTTACTGACTCTATAAATTTTAAGAGAAGTTGAAAGGGATGTTTCTGACCACTCATCAGTTCTATAATCAGCACGTTTTTAGATTTCCAAAAGAATTGTCACATCATGTGTTTTTTTGTTGTAATTGTGGGGTTTGCTGTGTTGTGAGGGTTGACTGATGGTTTTTCAGCTTTTGAGACAGCTAGTTTGGATAAAGAGTCCAGCCATACCTACACAAAAAAAGCTAATTTGCAAACAGACAAGCAGTATATGTAAGCCAAGCAAGGAAACGTAAGCCTTCACTTCTGAAAGTGAGTGGTAGGTTTGATTCTTAGTCATGGAAGAAAAAAAAAAGAAAGCATTACTCTCCAGGTGAAAACCCCTGGTGCTTGGAAGTTGTTTAAGGTTAGCAGGGAAATAAATAATATTTGGAGAGATGAATAAACATATGCTAAAGTATTTTAAATTATCCACCAGAAATGCATAGAAATTGGCATAGTCTCACAGATCATGTAAATGTTACTGAATTTTCATTTTGACAAGGCTTTCAATTAGAAAGCATCTAGACAGGTGTACTTTCTTCCATACAAGGTTGGGAATTTTACACCTGGCTCACTGAAAATCCTAGCATATCAGCTACAAGAGACCTTCAGCTATTTGTTTTTTAAATAATTGCTCAAAATGACCACCTGACATCCAAGATATCTAGGATTTATTGGATCTCCAGCTTTAATGCAACCTGCCAAGGGGGGAATCCAACTACATGTGGGAAATTCATAAATAATTCTGGTTACCAATGTAACATTTTTGATAAAGCAGGACATATGCAGGTAAAAGTCACATAGGATTCTAGACAAGGATACTTCATCCTCTAAATCAGGAGTTCTCACAGGGTACCTGTCACACTCGAACCACATTCATTGGTTTAAACTGAATATTTTCCTTGGGCAATGTTCATCTCTTGTACAAGGGATGATTAAATCCACTTGGAGGAAACTCTTATGTTTCTCCAGCCTGAATTATTTGGGTTTTTTGCTCTCCTATTGTACAAAATACCACCAGGAAAAAGATACACCTGCTGAATATAATTGCATTTTTTTTCTCTGTTTAATCTTTTTTTCTCTGTTCCCTGCTGTCCATTATATGGCAGAGAACTAAGGTTTTTCATAAACTGAAGGAGTCTGTATGAAGGCTAACAAGCAAATATGTTAGTATTAGTCAACAGTTTTGAGACACTCAGGTGTGAAGCAACTGTCAGGTTGTTTCTTCAGAAATTTGACATCAGAATTCTTCTAGAGTAATGCAAAACATTTGAGGCCCTTTACATCCTGTAAGTCCTAGGATTCTGGATTCTGGAAATGCTCTCTAATCAGAAAGCTCCCTACCTTTGTTGGAAATCTTTTCTGTTTCAGTATTTCCAAATAAATTTTTTTAAAAAGGGATTTCAATTAATGTAAATACTTTCTTTTATTAACATTACCTATTTTTAAAATACTTTTATTTTTAGGAAGTCAATATTTTTAAAGAAATAGACAACTCTTAACTTTTATATTACAAACATAGCAAAGGCTTGAAGCTTTTCTTCAAACTTAAAATGAATGAAGAATAAAAATATATTATTTTTTCTTGTTTATATTAGTTTTTCAGTCCATTTGTATTCTTTAGCATCTTTTCAATGCACTCAAAATGACATATTCAACCTCTGTCAGCAATCATGGCCTATTTTTTGCTCTGAAAAGTCTTGCCAGAATGAACCCCTCAAGCAACAAATGGCCCAATTTATTTATGACAGTGCCAAGAAAACTATTTCCGGGATGTTCATAGGTCAAGAGCTCCTCTGAAATAGAGAATGCCTAAAAGACCTCTTGCACTCTTTGTTATTTAGTGTGTGTGTGTTGCACTCATGCCCCGAGGCCAGAATCAAAATCAAGGAAGTTGAGGGAGAATGAAAGAATGATGATCTTGCTTGCATTTTGAGACTCTCCTCATAGCTTTATCCATCTATGTACTGTCATCTCCTCTAAGTCATCAGCGTACCCTTCAAACAATTTTCTTTTTAAAAATCTCCTTTCATTAGCCTCCCATTTCTGTTTTTTACCTGACAGCTGAATTGAGACACCTTTTTTACCATAGTGGTTACATCCAGTAAAAGGATGCTTAAAATGGATGATTCACACTTTGTCTTTTTATATTCCTTCTTCTTTTACATGCACACAAAATTGTGTATGATGTGAAGTAAGTATCTCAGCAACTTCTCGGTGTTTAAAAAAGATTTCAAGATCACTTTTTTTAGGAGGTTTTTGGGAAGGGAGGTGCTGCTCTGTGTACAGAGCTGCAAGGCACTTAGGGGACTATGGCAGTGTTCAACAATCCTAATGAGAAAGCCCAGCAGATCAACTACCTGTAATAAGATCCACCTAATTCTGTTTCTTTGTTTACCCATCTCCTTCCTAGTCCTCCAGAAGGTTCCTTCTGGTTTGACCTTTCCTTCAGTCATGCAGTGAAATCATTCTGGGTGACTAAGACCTGCCTTTCTGCACTGAGATATTTTACAGTGAAAGGGAAAGTAAAGAATTTGTGGATAAAGTGCTGACAATAAGAATATAAGAAGGATCTAGTGGTAGTGAATTTTTCAGGTTGTATTTTTTTTGCAGGAAATATAGATTTCACCCTTTTTAAACAAATCTATAGCAATCACATACACTGCAACAATTCAATAATGTGAAAAAAGCCTATTTATAAGTATTTAATACTTGCCAGTGTTTGTGAGATATGACTTCTACTTGCTTAGCCCAAATTTGTAAAATATGATATTATCTAACAATGAATACAGGATGAACTTGTCATGCTTATTCTTACTGATAAGCACATTGCAAGGAAAGCAACAAAATCAAATTTTTAAATTCTGTAGTGGAACAAAAGATATGTCAAATTGTTCAGGCCTCCAGAATTCATGTTACCATTTCCTGCTTTTGAAGAGAAAAGGTGAGTATGAAGGGACAACAGGATGAAGGGGAATGTTTGATATCATTTTGGTTTAGGGATAAGTTTTGCAGAGGTTAACTAACGTCATGCTCTGTTCATTTCTGCTTTGTGCACTCTGTGGAAATGGCTGTTATCCTTTAATTTATTTTTTCCTAGTGTAAAATTTAGTCCACTTGGTCGCACTGGGGTCCAATTACTCATTGTGGCTGGAATTTGTATTTCTAAAATTTGACTCACTTGGAGCCTTTTTATGCTTACATTCTGAGTCGGCACAAGCATGATGAAAAATGAGACTGCAGAACACTGAGACCAGCAGAATTTTCAGCATCTGCATGCAATAATGTGATTTGACTGACTTGTATGGACCTGAGCCCAAAAACTACAGAAAGAAATTATTTAGGTCATATTAGCTGACATGTAGAAAATGTTCCAACTATAAAAGTTATGTTGATTACAACAGGCAATCATTTTCAGAAAAGTGGACAGGCTTGTCTTCATTTTGTGCCTTTAGCTTATGTTCCTCTAGCCAGTTTCCATCCTACTGTATGTAAAACAGCTTGTAGATCTTTAATAATCACATAAAATTGGTGAAGAAAAAAATTTCCAAAACTCTGTTCATCTGTAGTGGATGGAGGTTTGGTTCATAAGCTTCTGAAGGGAGACAGAGAGAGAGAGAGAGAGAAAGCAGAGTGTACTGTATCTTCAGTACAATTCAGGTTACTACACAGAACCTCCTACTCACCACACTTTAGTGACTCACACATACCAAGCATAATGATTCCTCTATTTTTTAATGTGCTTTCATGCTAATTTTCTCATTTGCAATGATAAATGTTGCACTCACTTCAAAAAAATTGACAAAATCAGATTTCCAAAAATATATAATGGAATGGAATAATTTTCACTCATTCTCAAATCAATTCTTTTAAAAATTTTTGTACGTTATTGTAGCTATATTACATTAACTTTGTACAGTATGTGCCATGATAAAATACTGGGAAAGATGCTATTAACTATATTTTTCAATGTTCTTTCTGAGTGATTAAGTTTCATATTACTGAATTTGAATAAAACATTGATGGTAGAACAGTGGAATGAAACTTCTACTAAAATCTTGGCTGAAAAAGATTCCTCTTTGATTGCACCTTACCATTCTTCTTTTCCCCCTGCTTTGGAGTTATATAACAGATTTCTTTCTGTCCTTTTTGGTGTGCTGTTCTTTCTTAATATTCCAGGAAAATGAGATTATGAGTTCACTTGGATCCAAAAACCAATTTCTATGGTAAAATGAAACCAGAGAGCTATAGAACATATATTACTTTCAACAATTTGCAGTGATGTACAGTGATGTAGCTCTATAGTTAAAAAAAATCCCCCAACTCTATCAGCCAGAAGGGGCTATTAGGTGACTTTTATGATGTGGATAAATGTCCACCTACAAAATCAGGTAAGGTGCTGAGAAAGACAGTAGTATGCAAGCAGAGGGCAAAGTATTTCCTTGATTGTCTTTGAAGGATGATAAAATTCTGTCTGGGTAAATGGAAGTTTTGCCCTGCTATGTCTGAACAGTCTTCCTAAATATTACATACTTTAAATTCAAAATGTTGCAATATTACAGTAGTGTAATGTATTGTAATACTTTTGCAAACTTTAAAATACTATATTTTTTAAGTTCAAGTATTCAAAGAGCCCATGGGTCCTGCTATCACAATCAATGAAATGGTGTTCAAAGGTGCTCATTGTAGCACTGAAACCTGTAAGAGTATTCTGTCCTCATGGCATGAGTCCTCACAGAGAGAGACATTCTGAGATGTTTGAAGTTATACAACGAATGATGCTTAGGTGCAGACTTGACTAAAATTAATGAGAAAGTTTATTTTTTTTCTAGAGAAGACCTGAACTTGCTTTACCTGTGTCTGAATTCAAGATGATACAAACAAGTTCTGGTCTGAAGCGTCTGTGCTTGATCTGCTGGGGTAAGCTCTGATGGGTGCATGGCAGTGTTTGCTTTGGAGTTTGTAAACCCCCTGTTGTGATGAAGTGCAAGCAAAGCAAGCACGGGTCTAGGCACCAGACTGAAGATTTACAGTGCATTATGTAAGGCCAAGGCTCAAATTCATAGTAGTCCCTTGACCTGGAGGTAAGACTTTTGGAGATAAGGGGTTTCTCTTCTTCAAACAGATATGGGAGAAAAATAATTCAAGCTAAATTAGAGAAAACTAAACACCATGATATATCCTTAGGAGCATTCTGCAATAACCCCTTTTTTCAGAGATTATTTGCACTCAGAAAAGACTTTGAATGAGCCAACATAACTCATAAATCAAGCATTATGTATTCTGGTGCCTTTTTTAGAGCCTTCGTGGTAATAGCACCCAATGTGTCCTGCTGCTTATTTTCTCTAAGAAGTCTTTCTGCTGTTTCTGGTCAGTAAATTATTTGTACTGAGGTTCTCAGTCGCCCCACAACAGAGGCTAAGTCAATACTTGTAATGATTCATTGTGAAATAATGCTAGGTCTCTTGGACCCTCTCACCACTTTTGTCTTTTACCTGAAAATTACCACTTTTACCTGAAAATTGTTTCTTTTACTCTCAGAAAGCAGTGAATCACTTTAAAAAATATGTTAAACCATTAAAGTGAGATTAATAGACCCAAGGAAGTATCTATCTCTTTCTGTTGTCTGGAGAGGAAATTTAACAAATAGCTTAGATTAGAAGCTGAAGGCAGGCTTCAATGGGCTAACCATATGTATTTGTGCAATTTCCTGCCTAGAGTATTTCAGAGGTCTGGTGAATATGATTGGTGGTGTAAATAGAATACAGAAGGAGCTAGAAATTGCTTGAACAACTCAAAAAGCGTTAGATATCCATGTTAAGACAGACTGAGACACTATTACATCAGTACAGGAAGGTAACTGCATGTGAGCCAGCTATTTAAGTTTCTGCTATGATCAATAAGGGTGCAACTCATTTGCTGAACACATGTTGCCTGAGGTTCCCCAGGGTACACAGCATAGCCTCCTAGGGCTGTAACCAAGGGGTGTGGGTTGCCCTATAGGCTCCATGTCAGCCTTCAGCTGACATCCTGGACTTCTGGGAATCTCAGATGGTGCTAAACACGGAAGGTAATACAGAGAAGAATGTCAGATCTACTCCATATAGAGAGCAGAAGTTGGAAAGTTATTCATCTCAGCTTGAAATAGCCACCCACTTTTGACCATCTCAGTAGCTCTCTGTACTGCCCTGAATCAACTGAATAGATTAGGAAAGACTGTAACTCAGCTAAGACACTGAATGTACACCTAGTTGCATGCCTGGGTCTGGAGCTGAAATTCACCTGTAGCTGATGGAGTTCTGAAGGTAGGTGAGGTGAGTCCCTCTCCCATCAGCCATGACAAGAAAACACGACAGGCAACTCTCCCACCCTCCTGTAAGCACTGTCAGCCTCAGCTGGAGGATGCTTGTCAGGCTGTTAGCAACAAGCTGTTTATTTAAAATGTCAGTTATGTAACTTATCACTATTTAAGTAGTTTTTTCTTTATATTACAGTAAATTAACATCATTTAAGAATTACTCTCACTTCCCACTTTATTCACTCTGAAGTTTACGGACTTCTGATTTTTGCTAAGACAGTGAATACAATAATTTAGGAGGTCTGAAATTTCAGCAGCTGCCTTTTTCTCCAGTTTCCTTTTTTTTTTTTTTTTTTCTTGTGGGACAAATACAATGTTTGGCAAAAACACATCTCATGTAATAATGCTATTGGCTATGCAACTTTGGAGAGAATTTCTTCTGCAATGTTCTCTGTGTGGAAGAGCCTGGGCATGCCTTAAACACGTTATTTAATAGATGAAAACCTAGTAGACTAGATGACTACATCCTCCCTCCAGTCTGCAGGTATTGAAATTTATGTTGGATTAATTCCAAAAAGTAAAATCATGTGAAGTATAGCATTAGCACAAATCAATGGTACAATTCAGTTCCTCTAAACACTACTTAGTTCGTATAGCCATACTCAGAACACCTAACTTTCATTAGAGTTGCTGGCATTAGGATTGTCATTGCTATCAGCCTAGATATAAATTCAATCAGTTAATTCAGAATTTTATGAACATAAGTGGGGAGAGCATATGCTCTTGATATGTGGGCACTTAGAGCAATGATAAAGGTGAAGTAGAGCAGTCACATGATCAAGCAAATGAATTCTCTTTAAGACTAAAACTGCTTATCCTTAGTTATGCTCCCATTCTTGCACAGAAGTGTACCTTTAAAAGTCACTTCTGATTTAATCAGGCTGTTGAAATTCAACATATGTGCACACAAAACCAGAGTGCAGGTAAAAACTACAGAACAGATTTAGCTACACAGGAGCACAGAAGGAAGAAAGGACCTGACCTTTTAAATTTATATGTCTATTTACATGGTTTGGAAGTGTATTTTTGTCTTATCTGAAGAAAGGATGTGTCAAGTGCGAGCAGATCTCTTGGTTCCTTGATCTACATAACTGTGGTAGAATTGATTGATTGATTGTGGTAGGATGTATGTGATCAGCAGTAGCAAATGAGACCCAAAAGCAAAGGGGACGTGGTTTAAATTGTGGCTTCTTAATTTCTTTCCTAAGGCCCTAATGGACAAATGCAGTCATATGATACTCTGTAATGTACTACACTGAACAAACTAGCTCCTAAAGCATAAGAGATTTATTTTTACAAACAGATTTCCACCTTTTTGCTTTTTCCTAAGCATGTTGGCCTGCAAAATCCCCTGTGGTGTGTGCAGTAATATTTGGTAAGAAGACGATATTCCACAAAAAGGCTTTTAACATATGTATAAAATAGAGAAATGGGAATATGTTTTGTAATCATGCTAAACCTGTCAAAAGGCTTGAATGATACCACAGTGTCAAAGGCAGTAAAAGACCCACTCTGTTTATGGATGTAAACTGTGCTACAATTATCTCTGTATACAAACATCTTTCAATAAATTTCCAATCATTTGTACACACAGCCATAAATTGGACTCTCCCATTATAACAGCCATGAAGAAAAGTTCTTTTGTATTTAATTCTGAAATTTCTTGATCGTTATGCTCTCAGAGCTGTCTATGAAAGCTTACCCTGCTTGTAACAGTTGTGCTCTATTTCTATACAATTTAGATACACAGTAAGGAACATTTAAACTTTCAGACAAAACAGGCAAAGAGCTGATAGAGCAAAACTCATTTGTGAAAAACAACAAACTGACCCCTAATATCTAAATAAAAAAACCCCATTAATTACATTTTTTCTTCAAATTGCATGTTGAGAAATGATGAGGTGTCAGGAAAGAGGCAAGGCAGTTTGAAGGGTCTTGTTCCTCAAAGTCTGAGCTAACTGCAGCATTGTGTGTCTCTGTATATCAGATCCCTTGGCCAAAGGTTGTTATACAGTCTAGGCTTCACAAACTCTTCCTCTGTGCTCTGTAGTACATTAGCTTGTACTAATGGTATTTGATATCTAGTTTAGATATAGTGCCAGCCTAAGCCAAGTGCCCCAAAAAATCTGGTTTCAAATTACTGGGGTAACCCATTTCTTAATAACCACAGACCATAGTTTAGACTAATTTCATTCAGTTTTGAAATTACTGTGGTATTCCATGGTTGCTTTGTATGTGGAAAAACCCTGAAAACTGTACAGGTAGTAAAGGATTTATGTTTTGCATACTATTACTGCAGAATTTGAAATTTTGCTGTCTTTCTTGCCCTCACAATACAAATTTGCCAGTTTTTAAGGATAATTTTTATGGTGCTCAACAAACAAGAAATGAGGGACAAGTAATATGATTTAATTTAGAAAAGCTGACATTACAATGGAACCATTTTCAGTCAAAGATGAAGGAGGAATATGAGTTACAGGTCAAGGAATGAAAGAGGTTTTAACTAACAAACAGAAAATCATTAGTGAAATCACATTTACTTGGAGCTCTTAAAACTCAGTTAACTCAAGAAGCATCTGGAAGACAAATGTTTATATAGTTGTTCTTTGCAGCCATGTTTGACTCCTGTATAAATGAGATTGTATTTGTAGTACAATATTTGCCTCTTCATGTGTTACCATTCCTGATGTGTTTGAATAAAAAATCCCCCAAAAATGTAAAGAGGAAGGGAAGGTGCGGGAAAGGAAGGTGCGGGAAGGGAGAGGAGAAAGAAAGAAAGAAAGAAAGAAAGAAAGAAAGAAAGAAAGAAAGAAAGAAAGAAAGAGAAAAAGAAAGGAAAGAAGGAAGGAAGGAAGGAAGGTCAAAAAGGTTCCTTTCCTGACTACCAGGACTGACAAAAGCTTTTTTCTATTTTTTCTTGTCCATCCAAGGTTTTCTCTTGTCCATTAAGGGATCAGTATTCTAAAAACCCTCTTGGGATTATAAGGCATTACTCTTATTGGATGCTATGCTGCTGGTCCTTCTGCTTTCTTTGACTTTTTAAGGTCTTAATATGCTCTCTATTTTCTGTGAAACTTACTTGTAACTGGAGATCAGATTCAAAACCTGCTTAGTGCTATGTGAAGGCAGTGTGTGTGTGTATGGAGATACGCATTGGGAATATTGCTTGTGAATGTTAGTGCCTGCTATAATCACAGAGACAAAATCTCAGAGGCAATCCCAACCTCTGCCAGCCTCTGTGCACTGACTGGTTTTGGCAGAGACCTAGCCCATTGCCTTTTCATTACTCTCCTAATCATATAGTGCTGAACATCAGTTTTAAAGAATTGAAGCGTGGTTTTAGAAAGCAGCAAAACCCAGGAAATAGTGTGTCACCTTTTTCAGTGACCAATATTTCCATATACATTTTTTTCTTTCAGCTGGCAGGTTATATTATGAAATTTGTTCTTGAATGTGAAATTATGTTATGTTCTGCAAAGCCTACCAAGACTCAACATACCCTGAATGGTGTGTGTGGCTGCAGAGACACAGAGCAGTTATAAAGCCAACTCAGTAATCTGAAGTCAATGCATTTATGCCTGTTAACTGAAACAAAACTTATTGATCACTGAGGACAGTGAATGTCTGCTTGCAACCCCTTGCTCCCTGTGGCATCCGGAGATAAACATGAAGGTTTTTCATCAAATTGATTTCTACATAAATGCAAACTTTCTCTTTCTCCTCCCTGCCTCCCAGTACTGTTGAAGTGCTCTTTTACATGCTCAGTGGTTTCAGGAATTACTGCCTAATTTGGGCTCCTGTTTTTGAAAAATTTGACAAAATAATGAATGTCTCATTGGTCTGAGCTCTGGCCTGGATTTGCTAGAAGCATACTTGCTGCAGCCATCACATCTTTCCAATACACACGAACTTGCTGTTAATGTGAAGAAGGCAGACAAATTACTCATCACAAAAGAAACAAGCACAAGTGGGCCCCAGAAATGCTGGCTGCTATATTTAGCCTATAATACTAATATTGGAACGTCATAGTCATACCCTCTTCCCTAATGGCAGCCCTGTGAGATTCTATCTAGATTTTATGATCTTATATGGAAAGTAATTCAGCTATTTGGGGAACTATGCTGTGTGCATACAAACAGTGAGACTACTTACGTCTGTTCTCTGTGTTATCAGTACCATTAAAAAGTCACATCAGTTGGGAGGATATGCTGCTTTATAGTTTCTGCTTTTAAGGTCTCTAAGGAAACCACTTTACTTATCCACACCTAACTGTGCCTGCCACATCCACAATTCACACACAGGCAGGGCAAGGCAAAATAGCACATTGGAAATTCTGTTCTTTATGTAAATGTATCAGTAAATGTATCAGTGTTAATCGTCTCTATGTTTTTTCAGTTGGAGACTGGTTTAGCAAAAATGTGCATTTATGCAGGTTTCCGCAGGAGTGAGCTGGTGTAGAGGTACTGTGCCACAGGTCTGGTCAGTACTTTGAGGGGAATTTTTCTGTTACTGAAGGCCAGAAGGACTAGAAAGATATGTTTTGGTAAGATAGACAATGAATATGTAGGGAAATGATGAAACAATCTAAGGTTAAAATGTGCATTAAAACCATTTGAGTTTTTTCCCTCTTTTTAATTTCATAGAAAGACCCCTTGTGTTTATGAAATTTAAGAGGAAGCAACTTTTTTTAGAGTAGAAATTCATATTCGTGACAAGATAAAAAGAAATATTATTTTCACCTAAACCTACTTCTCCATGATTTATCAACTGTCTTGAGGGACTACTTTTCAAAATGACAGCTTTTGTCACACACTGCTAGTTTTACATCTTTCAATTTTTTATTAAAGCTTAAAACATTTCAGGCCCAGCAGAATCTGGATGTGCTTATTATGTGAATGAGGTGGGCTTCATAATCACACTAAATCTGACATGAGCATTTTTAGAATAGTACAGCAGTTTGGGAGTTGGGGGAGTTGGAGAGAGCTGGAGCTCCCTTCGTGCTTCTGGCCTCCATGGTGCACATTTTTTGGCAGCTCAATTTTAATAAAGGCTAAGCTAATGCACTATTTTGCTGAAGAGCAGAGGATATACTAACCTGTGATTCTGTATTTAGAAGTCCTGAGAGGTCTTATTTGAGAGATGGTGTCATGTCCCTTCACAATGTGACATAAACTATGTCAGTTAAAACTTCTGGGATTCTGACCTATTGGTCAGAGACATACTGGTCTTGAATTAGGTTCTGGTAGGTTCTGGTAGGTTCCTGGTATTCTGGTAGGTTCTCTATGAATATGTTTACTCAACACAAATGTTTGTCTGACCAGAAATTTCAAGCATTCCTTTCAGATGGAAGATGTAGAGCTTCCACTTTGTACTCATGGAAGACTTAATTTCAATACAACCCAAACAGAAAAGATTTTAAAACCAAACAGAGATTTTCTGACAATTTTTTTTTTCATGGAAGTTCATTTATTTAAATAAATATATAAGTGTATAAGCAAATATTTTTATTTTAATAAAGGGTATTCCTTTTTTTTCAGGAAAAATAATATTGTATTCCAATATTTTAAAAATATCAAAGAGTAATACATCATTTATTAGTGTAGCCAAGGAGGGATTGACATAAAATTTTCTTATGTAGGAAGAAAAATGTCTTTGTTTCTGGCTAACACACAATAGAAGCATTGATAATAACTACACATTAAAAGTCATCTATCTTCTAAGCAAACATTTCAAAATTATGATAGAGGAAAGGTAGTACAACAGCTTATGAAGATTCCCTGGGTAGGATTAATGTGACGCTTCCATTTTCAGGGTGCATAGAAATATAACAGTAACATATGAAAGAATACTGTACAGGTAGAAATTACATCATAAGGGTTTACAGCTGCAACCTAGCTTGAGTGTGTGTTTATAGGTACAGTAAAACCCCTAAAATTCCTTTGTAGCATTTCATAGTTCCTACATTTAAAAGCATAAAGCTGACATAACATTAAAAATATGACTCACAAAAACATTTGTGAAAAAGAGTTAAATTGATTTAATTTATGAAATATTATGTACTATAGGTATTCAGTCCCCATATAGTATATTTTAATATGCTTATGAAAGCCTACAGCTGAATGTAATTTACTATGAATGATTATCTGTTAGAAAGTTCCCTCATTATTAGCTGTTTCTCATTTGTTATTCCAGTCATACTGTCATGGAACCAAAAAAATGCTACAGTTCTTAGGTAAGCAGTCGCAGCAAGATTCATTTTCAGCATGTGGGGGGAAACGATGTCCTATGGGACAATCAGAGATTATCAGGGTGATGAATCAGGGTGATCAGGGTGATGCTTGCAGAAATAGGGAAAGGTTTCCTGATAACCTGAGAACAAAACTGCTTGTACCCATGCCAGTTGCTAGCTGTGCTATAGCTATTGTTTTAACCAGTTTCATGTTTAAGATGATTTTTTACTCTTTTTCTTTTTGTTACTTTGACTGTACAAAGACATTTTGGAAACTTCGAGGTCTTTGATGGAAGGAGACTGCATTAGCTGGTTTCTCCAGGTCCTTTTTCTACTCTCCTAGACATAAGACAGGACAATTTCAAAGCCCCAAAGTGAGACATTGTGCAAAGTTGTTTATTTGGAGGTTAAAACAGATGTAAGCAGATAGAGGTTAGCACGCTTTGCCTGGGACATGACATAGTCAATATGATTGTGTAATGCAGACCCTTTTTACAAGCAATAATATCACGGAAAATATGACACCATAAATTTTTAATTGAACCCCATATCATTAACCAGTAGAGTGAAAAAGTACATGCAGTATCCCTGCACAGGCTCTTGATGTTATCTGTCTGCCCTTTCACATGAGCCAGCAGGAGAACAAGAACATTAACAAATAGCTTCTATTCTCACAACTTGAAGCGGGGGAAGAATAACAAGCTGCGTAAATGGAAGAAGAAATATTAGACTTTGTGTTATTCCTTTCCTTTTCCCTCCCCTCTGAAGTGTTATTAGTAACTGAGGTAAGTAAAAATGTTGTAAAGATTTAGTGTCCTGTTACCTGCTAATTCCTATGTCTTCCTCAGTCACTGAGATTTTACAACCAGCTGTAAGGAGATTACTTTAAAGCCTTTTTCATCACCATGAAGAATATTCTTAAAGGGACCCTGATAGGAGTTGCAGGTTCATATTTTGATTTGGAATTTTGGAATCTGGTAGACAGTTGGAGTTTGTAGAGTCTTTTCAAAAATAATTACTTTTTTCTGATATTGAAAATAAAACCCCAAACCCCGATCTTGTGTGTTGTTATGTTATGTGCTTGCTTAGTAGAGAGAGAATTATTAAAATGGATGTCTTTATTTTTGTCCATACCACACTAACTTGCTTTATGTTAAAGATTTGTGACCTAGGACTTAAAAGAACTCAAAAATGTTGCAGTAGGACACACAATTATTTTTTTAAAATAAGTAAGAATTGTCCTGCATTTACCAGCAGGATTTACGGGACTCGTCCTGCAACCCACCAGCCCTAACAGTGTCTTAGTCACAAGCAAATAAGAAACTCCATTGTCTCAGAGATTCCTGCTCACCACTAAAACCTAATGGAACCAGCTGAAGAATTGTGTTTTCAGATACTTATAACAACAGGCTTCACATACACATTATCACTCACTGTGATTACTACTATATATACAAATAAATAGAAACACATGAATACATGCAAAAATCATCTAACAGAGTTTTTAATAAAAAACCAAGTAATTATTGCAGAGATGTCCAGACTGTTTCCTGTCCAATAGATACAGTGGAACTGACTTTTGAGCTCACATTTGCCTACAAGACTTATTACATAGATCCATGGGAACACATTGATCTGTTCTCCTTTTATAAATCATTTATAAAATGATGCACTAGTAAAAGTGTACTTTTGTTTTTATGTGTGTAAGACAGAACTATTGTGTGTAAAGTCTGCTTTTACCAGCCCTTGTCTATGGCCAGAAATTAAATGCAATATGGCTCCTGCTGAAGTTTCAGGCATGTCCATCTTTTAATTGTTTTTTTTAATGCCATATGGCCAGAAATACTGAAATATAATACCTTGTCATTTACTGACTTTAGGGAACTCTTTCTCAATTTAATCAAACAGGATAACTTGCTAATGCAAGTGCTGCCTATTACACTTGAGGAGTCTGAAATGGTAAATGAGTTACAAATGAGGCCCTTTGTGGAAGTCGCGACAAATTCTTTTGCCTAAAGAGATGGAGTCTCATCTGCAAATATTTTGTATTTCTACTTTTCTGACAGCCAAGGGTGAGCTTATATAGATAAACACAACCTTTTAGCTGCAGAAAAACCTGCTGGTAACTTGCATTGGATTAAGATGGATTAATGTCTCTTTACTTAAATTCCTATTGTCATTTTTTCGGTGGTGTACTTCACACCGGCAAAAATGATAGTCATAGTCTGCATTTGTTTGACTGAGGTTTTGTATTTTAAAGAATCCCAGTCCAGGATATTAGTGTTCAATTTTCTCTGACTGACTGAATGGGATCTCAGGTGAATTATTGCACATGGATGCAAGAACAGCAGAGATTTAAGCTGACATATTTCCTTTCCTTGCCCTGGTATATTTAGTGTTCTTGATCACTGTCCTTGAACCCCAAACTATATAGTGTCAGAGGGCCCATTAGAGTCTACTTGTCCAGTATCAGAAAAGAACTATGAACTAAACCTAAAGATCAAAAGAATCTAATTTAAAAATTGATGTTCAAATCTCTTTTGCAAAATGTGTAGGGCTTCATATTCAGGCCAGTATCAGAATAAAATATCAGAAGTCTAAACCTTAAGAAATGTAGTAAAATAAGGTCCTTTTCCTCCAAATAGCCCTAGTTTGGGTATCTTACAAGTATCTGAAATGCCAAATACAAATTTCTGGAATGTCCCCAAAGTGGTGTATGAATATGTAATTACAGAAACACAGACCATTTTGGGGATATTCCAGGAGATTTTATTTGGCATTTCAGAGAGATACAAGCTTTCTTAATTTACCAGAAACAATGCCAGTGGAACTGGAATGCCAAGAAGAAATAACAAGGCATTTGAACTGTGTTACCTGGTGATGCCAAATATGTTTGTGTGGTTTGTGGCTTCATATTTTCTAACATTAAGTTGTTTTATTGTCCAGTTTATATATGAAATAAACTGATAATATTTTAGCTATGTTCACCACGAAATTTTTCATTAAAATTTATGCCCCTTCAATGAAAATTGCACTTTACATGTATTTAAAGGGGTCTGCATTGGAAACTGTCAGCATTGCTCTTGCAATGCTCTTCTGAGGGCCCACAGTCTGTGCCTAAAAAAAAAACCCTCAGAGAAATGGCAGCCAGATTTTCACCACTGGGGCCCCATAAACTAGGATTACTCTTTTAGGGACTAAAATAGGAGCAATGGTTGCTACATCTGTCTTAGAATGAGGGCTGCCCCTGCTTGCCCCACAGTGTCTCTGACAGCATGAGCGCATTATTTCTCAGTGCCACCTTCCAGCATTGCCTTATGAAGAATTTATATGTTTGGAGTTTTCCTTCATGGCTGGCGTCCAGCAGTGCTGTACTATAAACCTGCCACAAAGAGTGAAAAAAATGCACTTTTCAGTTCAACTAGGGGCCCAGACTGATTAGCTCAGACAGGCCAAACTTCTAAAGGTTAGTGAGTCTGAACCTCAGCTGATTCTCCGAGCACCGTCAAATTATGTACTTCAAAGGAGGTAGCAAACATTTTAAAAGACTAATTACTTGAGAAGGTTGTGGAGGGTGTTTAATACACTCAAATCCTTTATTAGAGTTCTCTTGAGGAACCCTAATGAAACAACAAATTCAGGGAGTGAGAGAGGACAAATTATTTTCCTTTTTTGGCAAGTAGTTGTTTGAACAGAACAATGCTGCCAGCTGAAGGCATCATTAAAGGGATGGCTTACTGTTGCACACCAAGACCCCTACTGTGATAAATGGCAAATAAAACACATCTTTCATCCACACATGGAGGCAGCTGAGGACGAGCAGAGCAGGGGCACCAGGAGCAGGCTCCTGGCGTTAGCAGGCACCGGTGGCCTGTAGAGGGCTCTCAAGGTCCTCTGCTGAGCCTCTTAACCCAGTTTCACGGGCTGCAGCTGGAGGTTTTCTAAGGTCACCGAGGTCCGTCTCAAAAGAGCTAAACAAAAGGATCCTTCAGCCTAAGCGTGCATTTTTCCCCTTTTCTATGGCCTTGCTGTTTCTATGTACTATCTCTAGCCACAACTTTGCCTGCATTATTTGCTTTAGCAAACAGATGTTAGAAAGTCACTGCTAAATATAAGTCTCCCCTGTAACAGTCATTGTGAAAAAAAAAAAGGAAAAAATGCAACAAGCTTGGAATAGGAATGAACACTTTCAGTATTTTTTGCTCACTGTCATCTTTGAGCCAACGGTACTACAGACACACAGAACACGGATTACTTGTTTATATTTAGTTAGCTCATTTTGTTCAGAACCTAGAATGATCTGGGATGTGCAGGAACACAAATATTGCATTGAATATCATTCTTTAAAGCTGACTTTACTGCAGAGTGCATGTAATTTTTGACACATAAAGTGAATAGCAGAACTAGCTACACAGATAAGATGCTTGTATTAAAATCCAAAACCAACCTACAAGCAAGTGCTATACATGCACAAGAACATGAAGCCTGCAGCAAATTAAATTTACATATATATATATTTCATGGCAATGAAACCCTTGTTTTGCCAGTTAATAACATGTTTTAATTGCTTGTATTCTTTTGTAAGAATATGGCCCATACTGGAGGAAATAAAATACCCTTTCCCCTTTGACAATAGTTGTATTTTAAATCCAAATTTCTTGCTGTGATTATCTCTCCATGTAGATCTGTAAAATTCAGAAGGAATAGATTATTACAGCAACTTTAGTTCCTGTCTTTCCTTGTCTTGTCATACTGAAAGGAAGAACCCTCTAAAATTAGGATAATTGGGCTGTTTTTCATTTCTAGTAGATTTCCTTTATGGAAGGGGACATCCTGTAGCAGTCCTTGATGGTACCTTCTGGCATTAATTGTTTGTTTGCCTTTTCAGGAAAACAAAAAAGTTTTTTTCTATTTTATTACCTTTACTTCATGTTCCTATTTCCTTTCCTTGTAATACCAGGGTGGCTTTAGCTAGGACAAAAGTTATATACAAAAACCTGACATCCTGTTTTTGTCCCAGTATGCAGAAATACAGCTGTAGAAGTAGTCTTGTAGTTTTTCTTTCTTACAGGATCTCTGAATAAGTCATTCAATGTACTAGTTGGTTTTATTCTCCTTAACTATAGTGGCACGTGCCACTGAGTTCCTGAAGCTGAATTTACTGGGACTGTGCAGTAACCACTGGAAAGAAAATACATGATATTAAGACAGAATTGTAGTTAATAACAGGAAGCTGTGACCATGTCACCAGGTGTCAGAGAGTGCACAAATCAAGGCACTGAATGACATGTGGAAAACTCCCATGATGCTTCATGTATTCCCAGCTTTACAGACCTTTACTACTTTTTCTTGTCTTTAGATCAGCTAAGGGTAGAGCACCATTGCTCTCCACAGTAAATGGCTGTGGGCAGGGAGATCTGTATGTGGTAAGATTGTCAGGCCCATGTACAAACTCTTTCTTTGTACTGCTATGTAAGCATCTGTAAGTACCTACTGACTGGTACTGTTGAGAAGATTTTCAGTCTTATGTCTGCAATATTGTCAAATTTTATGCAAAATCACTAATTTCCTGAAGTGGGGAAAACTGCAAATTCCTTTAAGCAGCAAGTGCTGCACATGTTAGGAGAAATAGCAGCCTTTCTTATTTGTCATTGCTCAGGAGTCATGCAGCACATCCCATTGCTGGAGGCTGGGAGACAGAGTAAGGCAGTGGATAAAGTTTTCTGAAAGTGTTACAGTATATCTAAGTTTTCTGTTCTGGTTATTTTCAACATGTTCTGGTTATTTTGGGCAGAGTTTTTCTATACAAGGATTTTGAAGACTTAATGTATTTATCCAGGCCCTAGTAGGTCATAACCCACCTACCAAGAACCACACATCTGGAATTCTTCAATATACTGCAAACCATCTCCATATGCATCAAACCATCTGCAGATGTGCAATGTGGTTTGTTGTGTGCATGTCCAGGAGGTTCAACATGTCCTAAAAATTCTGGGTTTACTGTGCACGTGTAAGAGATATACACAGATTTTCAGACCAGATGTACGGAGATGCTGTGAGCTGACAGTGAAAAAGGTTATATTGGAAATGTTTACTCTGCAGAGCTTTGATCTGAAAGATGTTCTAGCCTTCTGTGTTTCAAG
Organism: Pycnonotus jocosus; assembly: GCA_013400435.1. NCBI lineage: Eukaryota > Metazoa > Chordata > Aves > Passeriformes > Pycnonotidae > Pycnonotus > Pycnonotus jocosus. The sequence continues at coordinate 508,704 of VWYP01033088.1, read as the reverse complement.
CACTAGTCCTCCGTGTCATTTTCTCTAGGCATTCCATGAAATGTCAGTAGTCACCAGTGATACCCTAATACCAGTGGAGCTGACTAACATCCATAGTGTCAGTTTGTCAAAGGCACAAAGGTTCAGATTCATGGTGTTTCTTCCATTAAATGCCCATTACCAAGTAACTTCCCAGGCATTATGCCCCACTCTCCTTGCTAGATCACAGAGAAATGAGCATTGCTTCCTGGAAGCATGTTCTCTTGGGACAGCATGACCAGGTATGTTAGAAGAGGCTTTAGAAGGTGTCAGTCCAACCTCCTGCTCAAAGCACGGTCATCGTGGCCAAACTAAGCAGTTTGGTCTTGAAAATGTCTGAAGAATGAAAAGTTTCTGTTCCTGAAACCACTGCTGCTCCAGACTCAATGAAATTCCAGCCCTTGGCCTCTCCTCATGTGACACAAATGGCTCTATCTCAATGCCATCCTTGTCTCCCACCACTAAATTGACTCCAATTCACTGATCAGTTTTGTACTCTGGGGTTTCAGACTCTATACAGTTTTTCAGAGCTGCTAAAGGTCAAGGAGTAAGAGGTACAATCCCTTCTCTGATGGGTGTGCTGCTTGCTGATACAGTCCAGGAGGCTGCTGTTTTTCCTTGCTGCCAGGACACACACAGTGGGTCATGCTCAGTTGTCTGTGTCAGGGCACAGTGAGGGCTGGTGGTTCCCTGAGGAACAGGAAGCTGGCATTTGAGCTCAGTGCCCAGGCTTGCATGGCAGGGCCTCTCCAGCCAGTATCCATCCCACACTACAGGGGTGGGGTGAGTGGGGCAGGCCTGGAGATGGTGCTCAGCCTCAAGCACAGGCTGGTGGTGGCCAGACAGATCCATGGTGACAAGGCAGGTCCTAGGTCAAGCTGGGAAATCAGTTGGGGCTTAGCTGTTTTGTCCACCAGGTGAGGTTCAGGAGGTCAGGAACAGGTGCAGGCACAGGCTGGATAGGTCAGTCTGTGACCAAGAGAGAGAGAACCTCGACTGAGAGCTGCTCCTGAGAGTCAGAGAGTGGGAAGTCTGGCTGTGTCTTCCTACAGCTCCTTTTCCACTAAAGCTCTGCTCAACCAGCTGGCCTCAAACACAGCCCCTCTGGCACCCAAACCCTGGGAGGGCTGAGGAGTGCATCCAGGATACTGACAGCTGTCTGTGGGGCCCCCAGATCCTTTGCAGAAGATCTTCTCCCCAAACAGTCAGTCTCAGCCTGTACAGCTGAGACTTCATCTTTCTATCCCATGTACAGGATTATGGATTTGCCCCTGTTGAATTTCATAGAATTCCTGCTGTTGCATTACTCCAGTTTGGAGATGTGCTTCTGCCCCTAGATGGTGACCCAATGATGCATGGAGCACTTTGCTGTTATCCCCAGACTGCATGAGTGTGAACTCCATCTTTTCCAGACCAATGATGAAGATATTACACTCAGGCAATAGCAGTATAGACCCTTAAAGAGCATAATTTGTAGCCAATCTCGAAGTGTGAACCATCAGCTCCATGATCTCACCAATGCTCAGTGCACTAGCTGTCCATCCGGACCACAACATTGTAACTTGGATAAAACAGGGCAACAGGGTACTCAGGTACAACCTGGATAAAACAGTATTGTTGGGGAGCATATATAGAGTCCTTTTGAGTGAGTGACATCTTCGAGTTTCTCATCAGCTACAGAGCTACTTATTTATCACAGCAATCAGATGAAGTCTCTCACAGCTACACAACAAGTCTGCTTCATTCCTTACTTGCTGTCTTTTAGACACTTGATAAAACATTAACTAATAACTCTTTAGCCCTTTTTAGCCATGTTAGTGAATTTTATTCCTCTAATATTATCTTCAGAAAAATACATGAGGGAAAAAGAAGGACAAGAACAGATAACAAGGGAACATCTTGCGATAAGCTTGTTAAACTTCTGGATTTAATAAAGAATACAACAACGTGGCTTTATGGATCAGATGCTCCTGCATTCATAATTCAGAGATTAAATGGGAACATTCTTTTTATTTCAAAAGGATAGGATAATTACTCGCAATTTTATATGCTCAAGTTTTGAATTTCATTTTAGAGACTTTGAAGAATATTCCTCCTTCAGCCTGAATGGCTTTTAATTTCACTTTTCAAACTTAGAATTCTTAAAAAATGCATAAAAACATCTCCATTTCTTGTAGATCTTCTGTACTAACTTCATCATAATAGCAGTGATCTAAAACCCTTTGAAGTGAGCACAATTCTTCCTTTAACATAAGCCATTTCCAGATCAAGCAATAACTGAAAAAGCATTTTTAATTCTTTTACCTATAGCTTTTTGATGAGGACGTACAAAGCAATATTTAGGATGTAAAAGAAAAATCTGCAGTGAATAGCAGCTTCCCTTCATGTCCCAGATGCCTGAGCATAGACCATTGTTCTTGAATTACTTGTTATAGAGATTTAATTTTAACGTTTGCATAATAAGGTTATGGTCTAAAAGTTCTTTTGAATGTTTGATACCTGATTGCAGGCAGAAATTTGCTGTCTAGTTGTGAGTTACCATGTTTGCCATATGTTGATTCTTTGGTTAGAGCAGTAAAGCTCAGACTACTAACATCTCATGTGAGTCTGAAATATAATCAGGAAGACTGTAGGTATCTTACAAAAGGCAGACAGAAAAACAGGGCAAGGCATTTTAAAAAGTGTTAAGCTGCTCAGGGTAATCAGATACAGTTAGCTCTGTAGTGCTGTGCCTGAGCTAGCAAGCCCTGTGTAGAAGAGGGTCTTAATTGTTTAAACAAAACTAATGCCACTAATTGCACTAATAGCAGGTGATTCTTGTCTGGTGAAACAGTAATAAGTGAAAAGTATCTGCACATGGCCAAAATGATGACACTGTGTATTGACTATATAAACTGACCATAAATTCCCAAAGTAGAGTCCCAAGGAATATTATTTTTCTTCTTCATTCAGTGGGTTAGGAAGCAGTATAAAGAAATATACATTGCCACAATTATACGGCAAAATGGTTGGATTTCTGCTTTGCTGGGTTATCTTCAGAACTTGAAACGCTAACAGAAATGGGTCCTCAGTCCCTAGCCTGGTACCCTTCCAGAAATTCAGGCAGGATTCCAGTGAGATCTTGTCAACAGCAGATGTATTAGATTAAGTGTTTGGGTTGAACAAATCATCACGTACCAAGGAGATTTTTTTAATTTGAAAATCCTCATCAGCACTACTGGTGAGTTCTTCCAGCTCACAAAAGTTAATTCTAGCACACAGTCAACATTGCTAACACATTATTCATAAGGATTTTCAGGGTTTTTTTTCCTAAAGTAATGTCCAATAATACTTTTGATACAAATATAAGGAAGTATAAATTTGTATTTACCTTTAGCAAGCATTTCTATGGACAAAAATCCAAGCATGTCTGAAACTAATTTACTTTGGTTAGAGCACAGAACAGAACATCTTTTTTTTTGATGCTTACACAACTATAGCACAAAACCACTGGGTTATTTTACCATAGAACAAGTCACTTGAAAACAAAACCAACAAAAACCACCAAGCATTATCCTCTGGGTTTAGATTAATGTTTCAAATGAACACCAAGGGATTGTGATTTCTGGAATTTATCATGCATAGTTGCTACTAAAATGTAGTAAAGATCTGAAACCCAAAGCTCTGTGCCATTTCTAAATTTTAATCACCTATGAGTTCATCACTTTCCTAATGATGTTATAGTTTGGCACTGGCTTTGAATAGTTCCTTTTTTTGTCTTATAGAGGCAACTGTGTAGCACTCTTTTGATATAAATTCAAATAGCAAGCTTTCTGCGACAGCTGCATGTACATGTGAATGCTGTTTTTGCTGTCAATCCCAGTGCCACAAAATTTTCTTCTTGTGGCAAAGCACTGGATAAAAGTTTCCTGATGAAGCCACTCCAGGTTGCTGTGTATGGGTCAGACCATATTAGGAGCCTTGGGAAATTCTTAAACTTCCCTCAAGCTCAACAAATTGCTATCTCATCTCTCCTTTAGAACTTGACAGAATAACACTACGTATCGTAGAATGGTTTGTTCAGTGGAGGTTACATGTTAATCTTGCATTGAAATCAGGGAAAAAAAATAGGGGTATGACACAACAGCAGTGGATTTTACAAAGGCTAATCACAGCATGTGTTTTACCTTGCAGTGAAGTGTGATGTCAAGTCTCAGGCTTAGCATTATATAAACCAGTGTTTCTACATCTGCTGACATGTCGGCTCAGTCTTGAAAACTATTGCTGACTCCTGATACTGTTGGGCTGCTCTGCTGCAATTCCTGATTTCTGGTTTGGGCCAGTGCTACCTTAGATACTGCATATCATATGAATATGTGGATAAGTTCCTAGACAAGTATTTTTTGTGTTAATTAGTACAAGGGATAAAAAATAAGAGATAGATTTCTTTCCTTATTTTTCTGACACACTATGATATTTTGACATACTTATGGAAGTCAATATTTTCTTTTTCATCTTTTTTTTTTTTTTAGCTTCTACTGGAAATATTTAAGGGTGCCTGTGAAATGAAAAATGGAGAATTTATGTTACTTGTGTTACATTTGGAAAAGTCCTAGAAATTCTCTCAGAAGTTCCTGGCTATAGGGTGTACAGAAAATTTCCCCTTTGCCATATTTTTTTGCCTCCAAATCACACTGCTTAAGGTTTTCTTTAATCTTGTTTCATGTGAACTTAAAATGCAAAATAATCTCTCAGCAAACAAGCTTTTAATGACTCCTCTCCAAGCTTCAATTTTTTAAGAGCTGCTATTTGTATCCTTCTTTCCCCAGCCTCACTGCTTCAAGCCCAAATCTGTGTTTCCTGTTAAGTCCTCCTGTATAAACAGAGTTTCCAGTGGTCCTCTCACTTTGAGGAGACTGTAATACCATCCTTGCTGATGTATGGCTTATTCCACAGCTAAATGGTTGGTTATTAACATAAGAGTTCCATGCTAACTCTGGAATTTATAAGTTCTACCAATGGATTTCCAAAATCATCATGGCTTTATGAACAAAGAAAATGAGAAAGACAGGAACACTTTATAGGCTTAAAGTGACTAGATAATGTCTAGTAGCCATACATGTCAGAGCACATATTTTTACAACCAACTTGAAATTATTAGATGCCTTTAATAATAACTGTCTATATAAAACATCCTAATGGACAGAGTTAGATTTTTTTTCTTCCTTGCTTTCAGCAAATTGAAATGAATAAAAGAGAAGCAGAGAAAGACATCTTTTATATCTGAGACAAATAGGAGACCCATTATTAGATGATTTTAAAATGCCAGAGAAGGTCTTGTGACTAATCTAATTTCTATGAAAAACATTAGGACAAACACTATTAGAGCTAATACCTTAACCTGCCCCTGCCTTCATTCCTTATTGTCTGAGAGTGCTTTTGATTATGCTGTGAGGGAGCAGCCCAACTGCTGGTTCATACAGTGAGCTTTGGCTTCAGCCTCTTGACTGCTCTTAGGACTTGCACACAGCACTGAAAGAGAATAAAAGGCTGTGTTTGGCAACCGACCCTCCTTTAAGTCATGCAATTCAAATCAATGGCCAGTACAGCTGAGTAGAGCCCATGAGTAGCTGAATGGGGGAGGATTGAAGTGGCAACACTGAGCTCAGGTGTTCCAATAAGAAAAGTATGGCATTGAAGAGCGAGCCCCTCGTATTTTTTGCTTGATTTCATCTCAGACTTGCTGCAGGTTTGAAAGAAAATTGAAATTCCTTTTAAAGAAGTGTGTTTGGATCTACCTTACAACCCTCAAGCATTGGCAATGGCACCAAAACATATATGATTTTCATGTCTACTGGAAATATATTTCTTTATTTAGCCTTTATTATTTCTAGAGGTTATATCTTTTTATAATTTATACAAATTATTTATATTATTTATATTAACTACTGAAACTGCAATTCTTGCTCAAAGTTATGGGAAACTAAATCCATATTTGGTATTTAAGACTGAGTTTGTACAGGATTCCTTACCACTGTTTTGAAAGAGGTGTGAACAAATCTGGAATTAGAAATTTCAGCTATCCAAACTCTCCCCCCCGCCAAAAGAAACAAATCAACCCCATAAAACACCCAAAACAATAACAAAAAATGTGCACAATTATATGATTTCGGGGTGCAGCTCACAGCATATTTGCTGGGTTAAGAAAGATCCTGGTTGGTTGGTATAGCTGTCCAAACCAGGGCAAAGCATTTCAGAGACTTGCTTGTGCACGAGTCAGTTTAGCTGATTTAGCCTTGCTTGTCTGCTTGGGCTAATTAGCCCAAATTAGAGATAATTAGTGAGCTAGCTCAGGTGGAACAATATCCTGCTGCAACTATCTAGTTTCTGGTTTTGGACCTGGTTTCCCCTGAGGCAGCTCAGTGCTCTCTGCTGAGCTGTGTGGTGTGAGCTTGCCCTAAATAACTCGTCCAGGTTCAGCTGAGTACAGTTCAGAGCCAGGAATAGAACTGCCATCAGTTGACTCCATGACCTGCCTAAAACCATGCTATTGTTGGTTTTCTCAGAGTTCTTGATTTTATTTTTAAAAAGCCTTCAATTTTTCAGCTGAGTGGCTTGAGGCATAATAAAGGGGTCAGTTAATGGCTCTACTGGGAGTAGCACTTGGTATCCTTTAGAGACTATTCCCAGCTCTTTGGCTCTAAGCATCAGAACATGCAGCCTCCTTTAGACTTACTCCAGAAATGATCTATAAATACAGCAGCACCAGGTTTGTTTTGAGCCCACACATGAGGAGTTTATTTGAAGGCACCCTCAGGCAGCCTTTTCAGTTATGAAATAAGTTCTGAAGCTGCTCTGCTGTGTCTGAGACTTTTTAGATGGTCTCCAGGCTATACAGGAAGTTGTACATAATTTTAGTTGCCATTTAAGGTTCCAGAATGTGGCAGTTGCCCAGATCTGTAAGATAACAAGCTGGTATTCCTCTTCTCACATATTTATGCATTCTGCCAATTGCAGCTCCTCCTCTCCCTGTTTTTTGAAAATTTCTCCTCTTTCCTCCCTCCACGCTATTGGGAAAAGGAGAGCTGAAGAAGGCAAGAAAGGTTAGTGTGAGCTCCATTACAACCAGTGCCTTTTGATGCTTGCTGCTAAATGAAGTGTGAAGTGGATTGTTAATGGCCCTGGGTTTTTTTTCCTCATGAAGGATTAGGTTTTTACATTCATGATGAAATAGTGATTCACATATACATCACTGTTCAGATCCAGACACTCAGCTTTATATATTCTGTTTCTGATCTCAATTGGACAAGTGAGGTTTATTTAGTAAGGGTTAACAGACTGCATAAGAAACAAGATTTCATAACTGTTTCTGTTTTTTCCTAGTTACAAGGTAGCTGAAGGCTAAAATTGTAAGTTTATCTATGTTTGCCTGATGCAGTGGCTTAGTAATTTTTTTACTGGTGCACCTAAGATACATGTGTTCTTCTTCATCTTGAAAAATAATAGGAAAGAAGCTACATAATGGCCAAATATATCATGCATTAAATAGCAGGTAAGTTCTCAAATTGTGGTGTCTACATTGTTGATGAAATGTTGCAATACTATATCTGGATAGAAATCTTTTCAGTTTAAGGATATTTTTGGATTTAGGCCTATGGACAAATCAGCTAAAAAAGTCATACAGTTCCCTGTTTTTGCTAAACAGAGATGGACTATAAGCCTATGTCCCCTAAATCATTTTATACTGAAGTTTTGCTTCTGGATATCCCAGAACATGGGAAGAGCAGACTACATAATGACTCAAGTGAATCTTACTGGAAGATAACATATATACATAATTAATGGAGACGAAGAAATAGTTTGGACAAATATAAAAGAATTCACCCAACCTCACTTTTAAGCAAGTCTATAAATTATTTAAGTGAAAAATTAATGAAAGATGTGAAGTTTTGTGGAAAGGGAAGCAAATATTAAATGAGTTTGTTGTAGGTAGGTGGTACTAATTGTGCTAGGTGTTGTTCATTTACAAAAGAGCTGTTACTTTTAGATGAGGGAAACAATAAGTTTTATCCCTATAAAAAGGTAAATCCAGTGCTGGGGTACCAGCCAACAAAAGGGGTTAGTACTAAGATTGGAAAATAAACCTGAAACATTCTTTTCAAAAGAAAAGAATGCCACCAAGTTATCATTATGAAAAAACCTGAAGAAAGTTATGACTGAAATATCTCAAGGCTCAATCCTTGAACCATTACTTAATACTTTCACTAGTTTTCTTTTTGTACTAAAATCATTAATTCTTATAAATAATGTTGAACACACAAAGTTTGTAATCATCATCAAATCAGAGGTGTGCTGGGATATATTGAAGAAAGAAACAGAAAGAATTGAAGTAATTGAAATGAGATAAAATATTAAAATACAGAAAGCAGTCTCTGTACTGAAGAATTAAAATGAATTTCTGTTCGGGGTAATCAGTGGACTAGAGGTCACATTTTACAATAAAAGATAAAAATATCTTGGCTTAGACTCACAGATTGGAGTCTGAGAGGGGACAATCACTCTCTAAATGCACCAAAGGGGAATAAACAGCAGGGAGGGAGGAGAACTAATTAATCTAAAGGACATTGCTGGCACAAAACCATAAAATTTAAGTCAGAAATTAAAGGAATTATCAGAGGAATGAGGAATGCCCTTCTGATAGAAGTAATGGAATCAACCTCATTGAAGTAGAATCTAAGTTTATAACAGCAATTCTATGATACGATTGTCTGTAATAGGAAACAGCTAGACCATGTGAGTTAGGTGGCCTTGGAGAGTCTTATGCCCAAACTCATCTTCAGCAAGTGTTGCTATTTCTGCCTAGAAATTCACGGAGGGGAGGACACAATGATCAACCATCACCAGGTGTAACCTGTCTACACAAAAAGTACACAGCTTTTTTCGTGTAGTATTAAATTTCACATTCACGGACTTCCCTGGAGGCAGGATGAGCTCAAGGCAGAATATTACCTTGAAGTAAATAATGAAAAAGGATCTGAATTTTAATTTGGTTCAAAAAACCCTCATAAAATCAGTCAGTCTTGGGTGTAATGTCCATATTTGAGAATAGACACAAATTATGTCAGAGGACACATAATAGTGTACGTCAATGTTGCACTTTGTATAATTACATTTTCCGATTGAGAAAAATTGTATCACATCTAGGATTCTGTCCACTACTTTCTACTTAGCCTTCATCCTTTGTCTTGTTTGCCTGCTTCCCCTTCCCTACCTCAAACACTCTGTAAAAAAAAAGTTTGTTCTGATCTTCTATGGATGGGCTGAAGACATTAAAACATTTTGCTTTTTTAAAAATTATTTATTGGTGCATTGAAAAGTCAAAATGAATACAAATCACAAAAATAACTGTGATTTTATATGTCTTTGCTTATTCAGTACCCAGACTGTTGGTGTATCAGGTTGCTTGCATTCTAAAAGGATAGAAAATATGAAGCCCTATTTTTCAACTTGGATGAAGCAGGTTTTTTCTGAAGAAGTTAGTGATATTATGTCAACTAAAAGTGGCAGAAAAATCAGAACTAGTATCCATAATTCCTGCTGAACAACATTTATTCCATGGCTAAAGAAGGATTTGGATTTTCAATATTGTCAATCTGGCAATTTCTGCAAGTCATACACTGACCTTTTCTGTAGAAGTTTAATCATTTATTTCCTCTTTTAAAGGTAAAAATGTCCAGCCTTTGTCCTCAGTTTGATTCAATGTTTAAAAAAGAAAAGCAATGAGAAAGGGTTGATCTGCCTGTCAGTACATGTGTTGACCCTTTGTGCTCTCTTGATCTTTATGAGCTGGCAATATAAAAAATCAGAACTATGGCACTACACAAACACTGGTAAATGCAAGACATTTGAGTTTTTTTTTTTTTTTTTAACTTTCAATCTTTTGCTTTCATTGCTCTACCATTCATGTAGTTTTGAGTGATGATGTTTTCACGGTTATCGTTACCTTATATTTTGTGATATATGGTTTACTGAAAGTAGTGACCTAGATTGTCCAAATGTACCAAAACATTCTATATTTCATGACAAACATACTAAAACTGTTTAAACACACATTTTTTAAGATACACATATCTAAAAGTCATAACTAAAAATAATTTAAGGGTTTTAAAAACATTTCAAGTTTTTCATATGTTTTAAGAAAACTTAGCTTGGGGGTGCCAAAGACTTCATTCATCTTCTCCTCAAACATAAAAGAGAAATGGTGATGTGAGAAGAAAAACCTGAAACTCTTGTTGCCATGCAGAACAAACTCTCAATTAACAATACAGTATTAACTGAGTTATGTGCCTCATCTTTCAGGGGATTTATGTTAGTATCTTCAAAGAAAAAATATGCTAAAATTCACTGTTGTGAATTACTTTCCCAGTAATGTACAGTCCATACTTTCCCAGCTATGTACAGTAATTTTGAGAGACAACATTCTGATCTCAGAGGTTTCATTGTGAATGGGAGATGCAGGCATTACCTTCAAAGGGTGTTAACATACTACTTGAAAGGCCATGAATTAAAAAAGACAATGACCAGCTGCTACCTAGAGGATTACAAACCCCAAAAGTTTGAATTTATCACAAGAGCTGAATAGAAGGAAGAAAATCCCAAATTGTTTTACAAGACTTGATTTATGATCAAACATATAAAGTGAAAACTTTTTTTAAAAAAATGAATCTACTGCTATGTTTCATATTTGTTCTCAGTACTGTTACAAAATAATTTTTGAAGGAGACAGCCTTTAGTAAAACTCAGTCCTAACACTGGACAAAATGTGCACTCTGAATGATACTTACGCATTCTCTGCATAAAAAACCCAAAGTGAATTCTCAAAGAGCTGAGAATTTTTTGTGCTAATTTTCATTAAGCTTGTAGAATAAGTAATTAACTGTTCTCTCCTATACAAGCTCACTGTCTACATTTCAGCAGATCGTGTTCATAATTGAAATATTAAAAAAAATACTACATAACATAAGAGGTTATTAATTTTTAGTGATATCTAACCAATAGTGTAATTGAAATGTGTTTGATGAATGAATGATTACACCATCTTATGAAATGAAAGAGTTGTGCATTATGGGACTTTTTGAGTAAATAGATTTGTAATAAAAGGTAAACATAAACTTAAGCTATGGAGCAAATTCTCACCTTGAGTTGTGTAGATGTGTAGTGACACTTGTGCTCTGCACTATTAAGCCTAATACTTATACTGGCAGAAACATTGCCCTTACATAAATTGGCAATACTTCTGGATGCAGTCAAGATGAAGACTCTGAGCAGAATGCTTTTTGCTGGAATGTGAGAAGAGTCAGCAGCTGTAGGAAAGGATTTGGAACAATCTTAGAAGCAGTTAATGATGTAGTATACTAACAGTATATACCATGAAAGTTGTAATTGTACTGACATTATAAACGTGATAAATATTGAGAACACTCTGTTCAGGCACACTTGAGAATGTTGTATGCTGATTTTTTAATAAAAGATGGTATAACGTGAGAGAATGCTGTTTCCAAACTGTTTATTAATGCAGCTGTTTAAGCTGATGAACTCCATATTAAAGCCCAGTAAAAGCTGAGGGTTTGTTGTTGCTATAGCTGTTCCAGAGTATTAGGAATACAACAAAAGTGACTTTTGGAGGCAGATGTTATTTGGTTGTATATTGGGTGAGTTTTTTTGGTTTGTTTTTCATTGACACGACAGAGATCTAACTTGTGGTAGGCTTCCAGCTACTAACACCCTAAATGAAATTACTGTTTTGAGCAGAATGTTTGGCAGGTATTTGGGATACCCCATATTCTCAGAAAGAGAAAAATATATTCCAAATGTCAAACTTTTTTTAATGCACAACTATAAATATATTGGAATATAAGGAGGAATGTCAAGAGTCCAATTCCTTACACACAAGAAGACTCAAATATTAAGATATCAGTCACAGGTTTTCCACAGGTTTTCCTCATTCCAAGTAATTTACTGAATGATCTCTGAACATATAAATGGATGGAAATTTTAGCTGAAGAATCTTCCAGAATAGTGAAGGCTAGAACCTCATGTGTGTTTCAGGAAAGTGATAAGATTCCCTAACCTTTTAACAGGGCAGAAAATGCATAATTACCTCTTAGGCTTTGCAAAATTTTCACAGAAATCATGGGAGTAAGAAATTTAGACGTGCATTGGTTTTGCATGGCCTGGTTTTTGGTAGTGGAGGGCCAAAGAGGTGGCTTCTGTGAGAAGCTGCTGGAAGCTTCTATCATGTCCAGCAGAGCCAATCCCTGATGGGTCTGAGGATGGAAACACAGGCTGCTGGCCAAGGCTGGGCCAATTAGAGAGGCTGGTAACAACTCTCTGATAACAGATTTAAGACAACATGAAAAGAAAACTTGTGGAGGAATTTTAAATTGTGACTAGAGATGAGGGGAAGGAGAACACATGAGGAGAGCAACTATGCATACAGCAAAATCATTGGAGAAGAAGGGGCAGGAGGTGCTCCAGGTGCTGGAGCTGAGATTCCTCTGCAGGCCATGGTGAGGACTGTGGTGAGGACCATGGTGAGGCAGCTGTGCCCCTGCAGCCCATGGGGATCCACAGGGATGCAGAGATCCACCCACAGCCCCTGGGGATCCATGGGGGATGCAGAGATCCACCTGCAGCCCATGGTGATCTATGGGGGATGCAGAGATCCACCCACAGCCCCTGGGGATCCATGGGGGATGCAGAGATCCACCCACTGCCCATGGGGATCCATGGGGGATGCAGAGATCCAACCATGGCCTGTGGAAGAGCTCCATGCCAGAGTAGGTGAAAGCCAGGAGGAGGCTGTGATCCAGTGGGAGACTTGTGGAGAGTGGAGCCCTGCTCCTGTGCTGGAGCAGCCTGTTCTTAGAGGACTGCACCCCATGGAAGAGTGACCCATGCAGCAGCAGTCTGAGGGGTGCTGCTGTCCGTGGGGTGAACTCACACTGCAGCAGTTCACAGGGAGCTGCTGCTCGTGAGATGGAGCCACATCAGAGAAGTTCATGGAGAGCTGTCTCCCATGGGAGGAGCCCCACAGTGCAGAAGGGGAATGATGACCCCTCTCCCCGAGCAGCAGGAGAAACAAAGCATGATGAACTGACCATAACCCCCATTCCCATCTCCCTGTGTTGCTGGGCTAGGCAGTAGAGCTGGGGAGAAGAGAGAGATGGGGAAAAGATGTTTTTAAGTGCTTATTTGACTTCTCATTATCCTGCTCTGATTTGGTTAGTAATAAATTCACTTTGTATCTCCAAGTTGAGCCTGTTTTTCCCTTGATGGTAATTGATGAGAGTTTTCTCCCTGGTCCTTATCTCAGCTCCTGAACCCTTTGTTAGATATTCTCTCTTCTGTCCAGCTGCAGCAGGGGAGTGAGTGAGGGGCTTTTGTGGGCACCTGATGTCCAGCCAGTGCCAACTCACGACAACAAGGTTTGATTTTAAATAAAAGAACCAAGCCTCACACATTACAACCTGGGAAAGAGATAGACAGACATAATTAGCCATCCTATCACAATTTACACCACCAGAAGCCTGCTCCTTGAGCACAGAAGCTAATAAAATATCTTCAAATAAAAAGATATATTGCAGCAGTAGAAGCAGGAGACAGGAACTCCATGGTAAATTCTGACCATAACTCCCTCTGTAATGTTGCATGAAAAATTATATCTGTCTGGACAAAATAGGAAAAAAGTATGTCTGATTCACAAAGATAAAGATTATTTTCACACAGGTAAAGATTATTAAGGAACATTTTTCAGACCTATAAAGATCTACAAATTTAATAAATAAACTTTCATGTGCTTTCCATTATTCTAATTCTTCATATTTTGATTAAGTCAATAATATTCCCTATGACTGATAGAGGAAGGATTTTAAGCTTGATTTTATGACTATTTAGCTAGCCATATGTATGCCTGTTTAAAATGCAATTGCAATTGTGTGCCTAGTTTCTACATGTAGGCAATAACCTTAACACATATAGAAACAGCACAATTATATCTGCAAGTGTGCACAATTCACTGTCTGTGTATACAATTATCTGATTTGTTCATGTAGCTGAAATAATTGCACATGCATATAGGGAATTATCTGAGAAATTTAGCCTGATGTGGGTTTTGTGATTCTTTTTTATTATCTAATGAAAACAAGCAGTGTGTAAAACAGTGAAAATGTGATAAAAGTATCTTGCATTGTTAAATACTAATCCTTTCCATATAATTGTATTTTCCATGTTCAAAACATAACACTTGAGACCATTGTTAAAATGTTAGGTGTAAACAACTGCAGGCTTTGCTTGTTCTGTAATCTGGACAATCTATTTGGCAAAGCAATCTATTATCCTTGAGAGATGTTTGCTAAGGCTCTCCTGCACAATATGTAGGATTATAAACATAAACTATGAAAACTGAATTTCCTAAACCTTGTTTCCCTACTAAAGAAACTGCAATTGCAACTTTTACCAATGTCTTTTTGTTATTGATTTTAATTTGAAAGAATTCAAAAGTGAGGAAGAAAGCATAAGCAATTTTCAGTTGAATTGTGGTGATATGATGTGAGGTTGAAGTTTTTGAGATTACTTTTTTTTATTCCCCTGTGTGCATTCCATGATTGTAAAGAAGAGTCTAGTAAATCTTTTACTCTGGTAGGCAAAAAATAGAAATCATATCTGTCATATCTATCATATCTATGAGGTTCATCGTTTCTTTGCACATTTGCAGAGATACTAAATACATTTTCAGCACTATGTATTTTGCTAAAATTGCTATTTTTTCTAGGTGTTCCTGTTCTTTCAGATAAATCTGATGTATACCTCCAACATTGCAAACTCATTAAAGTGTAAACTGGATCAAGAGTATTACTCTGTAAAACTTTACATGTTTTATGTTGCTAAGAAAGTGTGGTTAAAGGATTACTAGATACTTTGCTAGGTAGTTAATCCACTGTTTTGCACTCAGGAAATATAATTATTCTTACCTTTATTCCTGTATGTATTGTTCATTTACTTATTCTAAATAATTTTAAAAAGAAAGTTCCCAGTATTGAGTGCAAGAAAGCACTTCTCTACCAAGTCCTGATACATTTATTTTAAATTCTTACCACGCTCCTTCCTTCTTTTGATATTACTGGTAATATAAGGGCACAAAGAGAAAAAAAAACTTTCTGGAAAATAGCTTTTTTATGAAACCTCTGAACATCCTTAAAGTGGGAAAAACCTAAATGGATGGAAAACTAATACTAAAGGTAGAGAAAACAAAGCTATATTTGATTCTGCTGGTATATTAACATACGGAAGAAAGTATTTAATAGTTCTTTTCAGAGTCTAACTTCATCTGTCAGGCAGAAGATAAAAATCTACTATCAGGCTGAGACTAGTGAAAATATATTGGTGGGTTATGACTATGCATTTTTCTTGGTAAATATTTTTTCTGTTTGTTCATTCCACTGAAGACTAGAAGGGCAGTACAGAAATTCCTTGCATTACAGATCCCGGATGAATTCCATGAAGTATTTAAGTCCTATGAAAGCAGCTATTGTAAACCTTTCCTTTATTGTCCCATTTAAAGCCACCAATTAAGAACAGTAAGGAAGTTACCCAAAACATTTCTGAAATTATTAGCATTCCTTTATTGCATTAAAACTAACCTACAGACAAAGAGATGTGAATTACATTATCACATCAATTAAGCATTTGAGTATCTCATGAGATTGATATTAGAGGGAAAACTAAAGAGAATCTTGAAATCATGCTTGCATATTTTAACTGCTAAAAAAGTCTTTAGCTACATCTATTCCAACAGGTAGCCTGTAGAAGTTTCATCACAGTTTCCAGCAAGATCCATATTCCATTCACAAGTTTGGTTTAGTTGCTATTCAGTTGCATCCTTGTTTTAGGTACATAAAGTTTCATGCTTATTTGGCAAAAAAATCTCATATGCTTGACTAATTTCCCATGTAAAGATGAAAATTTGAAGGAAACACATTCAGTGTCTGCATTTGCAGCTGTAAAGCCTTTATGCAGCTAAGGGATTGAGTTTGTAGTGTCACCTTAAACTAATTTAAGGTATTGCCAAGGAAGGTATCTGTTAGATTTTGGGTAGGTACCTGCAAATGGGAATCTGAAGGGCTATGTAATTTTGCACATCTGTAGGGTGAAGGTAGGTCTTTCTGACAAACCAGTTCATCAATTATCAGTCTTCATTTTAAAATATCTACAACAAAGTGAAGCCAACTTCCCAAGTCTGATTAGATGTGCAAATTGTTTTAATTCAAATATGCTGTCTCTATATATTTACTCAGTTTCTGCTTTGTGAAAATGAAATATTCCTGTTTTCATCTAAGTAACATTTTCATAGGCACTAACTCTTCAGATTTTAAAAATTAGTTACTCTTTCAATAAGTATGTAATCTGTGCAGTTTGTTTTCAATTATTTTAGATATTCCAAATATCCATAAAAATTACTGAAGTTTTAGGGTAAGAAGTTGGTTGGAAGTATTTCAAATCAAATTGGAAAACACAAAAGAAATGAAATAACATCCCTAGTTCTTCAGCTCAAGACTTGACACCTCTTTGAAAGATAAGTGTTAGGTAGAACAGAAATTGTTGAAAACTGTACAAGAATAAGGAGTTGTAATTCAAATATATGTGTCATGTAAGGCACCTAATAGGGCCTTCTGGCCTTGAAAATATGAATCCACGAGTATAAATCTCTGAAACATAAAATGAAATGTTATCAAGATTTTGTCAGGCAAAATATTTTGTCACTTTTCACAATGTCAGCTGCAGCATTTTCCTAGAATATAATTCTCAAGAAGATGCCACTTTATTTGCAGTAAGAAGTTTTCATTTTAGCTGGTTAATGAAGCATTGTGTTTAGAAGTGCTTCTTTTTCAGTAAGCTGTCAATCTGCTTCGCTTAAAGAGTTATAAAACCATTTATCCATTGTGTGAATTCACACTTCCAGGTATTTTCAAAAATCTGTTTTCCTCATCACCATCTAGGAGAAAAAAGAGGAAGGGAAGGCCTTAGGGATGTCACAGACTCTCTGTGATATGCTTCTTTGAAGTGTGAATGGACCTTGGCCCTTCTCCTGTATCTTCTTTGCCTTTTTGACAGTATGATGGAGAAAAGAATGCCAGAAATCTTGTCAGTGCACATTACCCAGTCTGAATCCTTACTGCAACAATGTGGAGATGTATAACTAGATTTTGGAAAGAGCTCAGGCTTAAATTACTGCAGAAATGAAAAAGTACGCCTAAAAAAGAGAATGTGACTAGTTTGGACACAGCTATAATAGCAATACATAAATGCAAGATATATGAGGTCTCAAATTTAATGCCATAAGGGCTTTGAAGTCTAAGAGCCATCAAGTAAGATGCTGTAGTGCCTGTCCAAATTATCTTGTACTTCGTGCCAAGATTTATATTTCTAGACATATGTTCCTCTAGTTCAGCCTTCTTGATCAAGGTCTTTTCCCATCTGGTGGATTCTGCATTAGGAGGTGTCAGTCATCTCCTTTTGTGCTCCTGAATCCTATCTGAAATCTTGCAACTCTTCCTGCAGTGATATCAGTGATGGGTGGCATTGAATGTTTCAGGTCAAGAGGCAAGCAGAGTCACTTCCCACAGCTCCTCCTTGGACACACAACAGAGAGAAGGGAGCTGGTCATCCCTGCCTGAGGAAGAGCTTGGGAATGTATGTTCAAAAAAGGCTATCAGACAGACAGCCCAGTCTAGTATGTGAGCAAAACTCCAGGGGAAAGGAAAAAATTCATTGTTCATACTCATTAATTGTTTCTGTGACCAACTTGACCCTCTGCTCTCTGTCCTAGCTGTGATGGTCCTGCTCCCAGCTTGTGTCCCACCCCAGCTCTCATGGTGTGTGTTGTACAGCCTCTGCAGGGTGGATTCCAGGACCAGAGCCACAACCCCAAATCCAGACATGGCAAGACTTCAGGCATTGAGTCACTATGCATTCCAAAATCTTTCCAAGGCTAATTCAAGTGCTGTTTGCCTGGTATTTTAATGACAGTCTGTTTCTAGAAACACGAGTGCTAAAGGCCTTAGCTTTACAAAATAACTGTTTTAAACCACACACCATATTTGTGTATTTGTACTATATAAAGTATACCATGCCTAAATTGTTAAATTTGACACACACATTGCTTTCTAGAAGTACTGTATTTTTAGGAAAATCTTAAGCATTAGGGAAAAAAATAGTATTGGGAAGGGCATGACAGAGTAGATACAGATATAGATGTGTGCGAATTCCTCCCGCACTAAGGCAAGAGAAGTCTGTTCCAAAAAACTACATGGGAAAACCATGCTAATATTTGAAGCTCAAGAGTTTTATTAATGAAAAAAGGAGGTTATAATGTCATTTTCTTTTAAGAATAATGTGCAGAGGTCTTCTAAATCAGGGAATATAAGAAATATACATGAAAATATAAGCCTAATAATGAACCTTCCTTTTGTCCACCAACAACCTCTGATCTCCAATGTAAGAGACTGCAGAGGTTTCTTTTTACTGGAAATTGATCTAAGACCTGTACCTTGTTAACAATAACACTGAAAACAATGTTAAAAATAACAGTTCAGTTAACACAGGATGATAGATCTTTTGTGGTTGGGTGATGGCATGTAAAAGCCCCCGGGCCCTGAGTGCAGGCATTTTAACAGTTTAAAGCAAAAAGGAAACACTAAATCCTGCATTTTACCTTGATATGTCAGATGGAGAGATTTCACCCAGTAGGGCATGCTCTGGGCTGAATCAGGGATGATGCTGATCAATAATTTGTTTTTCTGGGTTGAACTTTCCATCCAGACATATAGACAGTTATGGAACAAACCTTTTCTCTTGATAGTTTTCTGCATTAGCTTATTCCTGCCAATGTTCAAAGAGTGCTTGCAATTTCTCATTTGAATTTGTCTGGTTTCAGGTTTTGTTGCCTCTGGATTGGACACCCTTCAGAGAATTTCTCCACAAGAAGGTTTTATACAATACATTCAAATTCCCTGTCTGCATTTTTGTAAAGTTAACAGAACATAAATGTATATTTTCCTTTATTTTGCCAGGTTTAGTCACATAATTCTTCAGAATGATGTTAACTAATGTGAGAATGATTTATTATAACCATTCTTCTACCTCTCTGTCTTTATTTTTATGTATTACTATTATGATAAACTTTTCCATAATGAAATGGCTTTTTCTCACCTTATATGAATCCAACCACCTGTCCTTCTCTCAGTCTCTCTGTAAATATTGAAAATGAAACTGGATGTTTGAAACAAATTTTAAACTATGCATATTTCATGTATTTATGCAGAAAATGGAGTGACTTCAGTAACAACTGACAGAGACACATGTATCATGAGCAAATTTTAGTGGCATAATTTTCCACTTCATTGTATGCTTTTTTTCCTCTTCAGTTGAGGTAATTTAAGGTCCATTTTCTTTCCTTTGTTTGTCAACCTGTTTGTTTGTGTGAAGCACTATAAATACTGTCTCAGCATGTTGCCATAACAATTGTTTTATGTTCATGCATGTAGTAGAAGCCTGATGAGATTGTGAAACTACCATAGTCTGAAGGACAAGTGTCTGAGATCTATGATCACAAATAAGTAAGGGTCCATATTTTCTATATTTTCTATGCCATCTTATTACAAGACTGAGCCTAATTTGAACCATCTTTAAGCTTACTAATAATGTCATTATAATGCTGTTCACTTGAAGAAACAGAAAGCAGACTAAATTTCATAGCAGGCCCTACAGAGGCACATGATGGTTTAATTTATCTCCTCACCCTTCTGTAAACCTCTGATGAGAGTATGGCATCTGTGGATTCAAAAGTGCCACATGTAAATGACCAAATTCTTCTGCAGAAGTAGCTAGATGTGGTGGTTGCTGCTTAAAGGTCTGGCTGACACTGTGATGGCTTACGTATGTGACAGCTCTGCTGATTTCAAGGCCATTTGAAGTCAGTGGGAATACCCACAATGTGTAAAGACAAAATGCAAATTCTTCCTCCATCACAAAGTAGTTTCACATGAGGAAAGGGCTTCACTGTCAAATGGCAAACACAAACTCTAAAATGATAGTTTTCTAGAAAGAGAGTATCTGAAACCAGAAATTGTTCATTCTGTGCAGCTGATCATTGTTTGAATAATTTTTCTATGTGAAAAGAATTTTTGCCAATGGTCTGTATGGAAATCCCCAGCAGAAATGTTAAACTATGTGCATATTTATTGTGTGAATTATGTGAATGAATTTATTTTTCTGCTTTTGTGCATTTTCTAGCTAGATGTTTGTAGGGAAATATCATACTCTTCCTAGGCAAATTGAGACATTGGGTTAGTTTTTGCTATCGACTCAGGAAAGGTCTACACTTATCTAGAGAAGGAGTGCTGCAGGGTGTCTCTGTGCCTGAACTGAAATCAATTAGGCATTAATATATTTTGAGACAATATTACAAACTAAAGCACCTGCTGCAAAATCACACTTGCTCAAAGAGGGTTATAACAGTGAAGGTTAATCCAGAGTTTACCAGCCGCTTGAGCATGAACTTTTGTCTTTGTGTTGGTGTTATGGATTGGAGAAGGGATTTTCAGATTTTGCCATTCACACAATGATAATCGAGTTCTTGGACTTTAACATCAGAAGAAAACAATTCATGCAGAAAGTGCTGCCCACACAAACCCTTACTATTTCCTCTGAATATGCCTTCAAGAATAACAGTGATGGATTATCTAGCAAACACCTTCTAGAATAGCAGGCAATCTTGGTACTTAAAAATTCTAGTAGAAAAAAATGCACACATCTACTGGTGAATTCTTAATTTCAAATATTTTTTATCTTATTTCTTGCATCTTACCTAAGCTTCCCTTCTCCAAGATCTTGTTCTGTTGCTATTCACTCCTACAGTGGACTTCATTAAGACTAGAGGCTTGTTCTGCACCTCCACAGCAGGTTGCTGTAACTCATATTTTTGTGTCATTACTTTATTTTTTCCTCTTGATCAGCAGTGTTTCAGGCAGCAAACCTGCTGTATCTATCTAACAATGAAATTCCTTAAAATTTTACCTGTACTTCATATAAGCATCTACAGATGTAGTCATCCTGATTTCTTATGTAAATGAACATACAAAACCAGCACTAAATCTGACCCATTTAAGGTGCTACTCATATGAACATGACCTGTAAGCACTGCTTATGAGTTGTCAGTGACAACTAATACCTCTTTTTCCTTCCTCCTTTTGTTATCTGATCCCTTCTAAATGGTTGAAGCAGTGGTTTCTAAATATTTAATCACCCAAAACTTCCCAGAAGGATTAAGTAGTATTATTTAGAATTTAGAGCAATGAGCAAGAAATTCTGCTTTCTGTCCTGTTTATTGTATTCATGGATAGGCAGCAAGAACTGCTGGGGGATTTTGTTTGCTTGTTTCCATGGTTTTGAGGTTCCTCTCAATGAAACCAACATTTGGGTAAAAAATTTAACCTAAGAAACTGGCTGTGCAGTCAGGTGGAGCAGTGATGGAACAGTGAGGGCACAGCAGCTAACTGTGCTATGTGCTAGTATCACTCACCTTCCAGCGAGGCTGGGCACATGCCAGACCTGCTGCTGAAGTATCACCTGTTTCAAGCAGTTCTGTGCCTTGCAGATGCATCTAGAATCAGCCATGGGAGGGACGGGTGAGTTTAATACACAGTATTTGGGTCAATGCATTGAAGTGCAAGAGCTGTGAAATTTGGAAATACGAAAACCAAGAGCAAGTGGATGAACGGCAGCATAGGAGCAAAAATGCCTGATTAACTGCAGGCATTTTGGTGATCATGTTCAGGACAAATTTCAGGAATCTTTCCTCAGCAGCAAAAGAAGTCTCAAAGAAATAGTTCTCAAATGGTAGTTTCATAATGGTAAGGTATTTTACAGCAGAACTCTCTGAATGTAGGAACCCTGCTGAAAAATACATCACTATGAATTGGAAAAGTATGCTTAGGAGTTTTTATTGTCTTTCACTCACTGATATGACACATCTGTGTAAGACATTTACAGAGTAAAATATATTAGAAAGGAGAAAATAGGAAATTATCCTCATTTTGCCATTACTTTTAGCTGTTCTAAATCAGGAAATAAACCTGAAAAGAAAAAAGTATTCTGCTTAAAACTGTTGGGACTTCGTCCTTTAACCTTTTTAATTTCCAACCTCATTTAGTGATCAGCATTTATAAATGTTTACAAAGTCAGGTTTAATACCTGTTTAATGAAAAAATAAAATTATTTTTAAGACCATGCAACAAGAGAGGGTTTCAACGGTTATTTATCTCAGCTGTTTACAAAGTTGTTGAATGGGTTAAGTAGCATGCTATCAGTCATGCATACAAAATTTGGAGTGAGAGGAGGAAAGTGGATTTGAGGTTGTTCTCCTTCAGTTCATTCAAGGTTCACTGAACAGGAAAGTGAATTTTTATTATCACTTCCTGTGAATGAGCAGTTGACAGGACCCATTAGGGAACTGCCAGAAACCTCAAGAGTTTTGAGTATGAAGCCCAGAGTCCACTGCAAAGTTTCCATGACAACACACTCATTAAAATAAAAGGAAATTGTGCCTGATATTTACAGCTTTCAGCATACAGTTGAAAACCTTGTATCTCAGATTTCCAGAGTATTTACACCTGGGACCCAAGAATGCAGGCTGTCAAGAAATAAAGGGTAGTTGTAACATTTAGCTGTGGAAGTGGAAAGGTTGTTTGCAGGTTAGATTCCAGATTCTTCCATTTCTTGAACTGGAGTGAACATCTCTTCTGTCTCCTTCTGTGGTGTGCTAAAGGGTGAAATGAACCTAATATTAGCTTGAAAACAGACTTGAGGGAAGATTTTGTGAGAGCAGTTTTACTGAAGACAGGGATATTCTTCCAAGACAAGGCACTTAGCTCTGAGAATAATCAAATTAAATTCATTTAGCTACAAATATCTAAATTGAAAAAGATAAATCATCACTGATAATTTCTCAGGCTTGGTTGCAATCACCTACATTATGGTAAAGAACCACAGGGATGAAGGATGACAGTAATAACATAAGTTGTTTGTTTGAGGCACTAAAGTCTCACTGAGTTCTTTTCTTTAGTATCCTCACTCCTCACACTGCCCTTTTCCACTCTCTTCCTTGACAGTCATGTTTGTTCCCTTTTTGTAGCTTTATGCCAAGTTATTTTATTTTTACATAGGGGAGAAAACTCAAAATGGGGATAAAATAAGTGGAGAAGAACAGGGATTCCAAGCCAGTAGCAGAACTAGAAAGTACTGTCTGACCTGGGCCAAGAACAGCTCTTATTGTCCCTGATTCTTCAATTTCTGCAATTATACAAGAGGTCAGGCTATAAAATTACAGTTGTTTACTTTGGCCTTTGAATGGATAAATCTCATACTAATAAGTTAGCAGTAATCAAGTACACTGCTCTTAATAGATACTGTAACAGAGTTAAAGAAAGCAAAACACCTTACAAATAAACACAGGTATACATAAATATACTTCAAATTACATACTTGCCCAGCACAGACCTTTATTGTACATTATACTGAGTCTTCATCTTCCCTGACTGTACAAGTATCTTTAGGCTGGCTGCTTGCCCAAGCAGATATCAAATTGTAGTGTGTGAATAAGGTCTTAGATGAACAAAAACATCAGTGAGGGATGTGTGTCAGCTGCTTGGGAGGATATGTTTATGCATGGGATTATATCAGAATTAGCCTGTTTATAGCTCCTGATTTGGTAAATTGCCTGCAAGGTCAGACAGTTGGACTCCTCCCTTTCCCTTGGTCCCAGTGTTGGGCTTTGATGTCCTTTGAGACTTATTCAATGCAGCAGCATTTGTTGCTTTCTTTTTTGCATCTGGTCAGATGGAGTAGAGACAGAGCTCAGCAAGAAATTGCTGTCCCTGACTCTGAAGTGTGAACAATTCTGTGTTTTCAAAGGAAAGGAACAAGTTTTGCTGTCTCCCCAGTTCATGAAATTTAGCCATTTCCCCAAGCAATTCTTGAAGGAATCTTGCAGTTTCTCTCTTCTCTAGCCTAAGTTTGTGGTCTTCCCTTGTTACTGATAGGTGATTTTGCTCATTTATAGGTGGCTAATTTAGTTTCTATGGTTTTCATATTCAGCTGTCTTTCCCATGCACATTAAGAAAACACCCTCTCCCCTCTGGCTTCATAGAAATCCTTGCTCCAATACTCTGGTCATTGGTTGGTTGCAGACAGAGTAAAAGCACTGTTTTACCTACTGGAGGAAGGTAAAAGTCCTTCTGTTCTCAGGATGGCCTTTTTCTCACCTGCAAATTCTCTCTGAAGGAGATCGCCCTGCCAGGACCTCCCTAGAGGCACAGAGCCCACTAAAGAGCCCATGAACTCTTCAGCTCTCTTTGTCAAAGTGCACTCCAGCACCATCTACTAATTTTCTTAATTTTACCACCTTCATGCTGTTAGACCACAAACCATAGCCACTGTTTCAACCAGACATCTAGCTTGGATGTAACTCTTTCTCCCACACATATAACTATGACCCTCTGGTTCCTCAGACAGGAAATAAGAGACAAGAACACACTAAACTGGTTGGTTTGTATTAGAAAAGAGTCAGCCAGCTCATAAAACCAAGATGTGATCTCAAAGTGTTTACTAATCAATTCTCAAAGATAAGCAAATAACTATTTCTCAGAGTAGAGATTCTTGGCAATGTTCTTCCATTTCTAAGCCCTACACTGAACAGGTTGTATGTCAATACTTTCTGCTTAATTTCAAGGCTTGTCTAATCTCTAACACAGCTTTTGACAATAAATCTTATAGGAGCTAAAAGACCTGTAGCCCTTTGCATGGTGCTGGCTTTTTCCCCCCTCTGTACATGAAAAGCGGCATTAATCTTTCCATCCTTCAGTCACAAGAAATATATTCTTGAATATTCTAGAAAAGAACAGGAACCGAGCTTGGAAAGACAAAAAAGTAATGAAATTTAGCATAGGAAATGAGGTGATCATCTAGAGGACAAGGGGATCTTGATCATAAATATCTTTATGACTCTGATTTTTTAGGACTCAGAAGAATACTTAGAATAAGTTAGCTGAAATATTTGGTAGGTTGTTTCAAGTATTGAAATGGCTTTGAAAATATCATAAATGCTGAAAATGTTTCTTTGAATGTTCTTTACATGCTTTTCAACACAGAAGTCACTGACTGTGTGGAGGTAAGCATACAAGAAGAATCTTAGTGAGTGAAATAAAACTTTGGTACATGAGGTCTTTTAATACAGTTCAGGATTTTTAAAAATTGCTGTTGTCAGATGAAACCATTTGGTATTCCCTGGAAAATATTTTTACAAGTAACATCCAGCAGAGCTAGTATTAAAAAAACAGTACTCTGTTTTTACAATGATTTCATTGTCTTGATGGTGTAAGTCAGTGCAGATTGAGTTTCTGTTTTCTCAAGATCATACATCAGTTTTGTGGAAGCACTTCACAGAGTGGAAAAAAAAAAGTTAGAAAGCTTTAAAATATGACACCAGAGTGAAGGGATTCACTAACAGTCCCACTGTATTACAGATGTTGATAGCTCCTTGAGCTCTAGTGTCATGCTTACTGTTTGCTGTGTACTCTAGACTAGCATCACCCACTCCATGGTGCTAGGGGGAAATTCAGGGATGTACACAGAGTGGCTCAATAAGATTTCTTGAGAACTCGAAACATTAGGAGATTATAAAGAGCCTGGATAAATTCTATTCCAAGGACTCTCATGGTGCTCGGGAAGGTCAATAGATGCTGCAAATATTAGCAAATTTGTGGTGATGGACTTGCCCTTCTTGCTGCAAGCAGATTTACGGGATGAATGTAGTAGGCCAGGCCCCTTTGCCATCATCTTTGGAAGATTTCTTATTTTCTGAACTAACAGTCATCTCACTTCTCTGGTACTTGAGGTTTCTTCTCATCACAAGCATCATCTGACAACACTCAGCCAGTCAGCAGCTTGTAATTAGCCTCTTCCCATACTAAAGGCATCCATATCTCAGAGGGCAACCACAGCCTCACAGATACTGTCTTTCTGTCTCTGTATAGCAGATTCTAATAAAAACATCTGCTCTTATTCTTTTTTCCCTTTTCTATCAGAAAGCTGTCCACAGAAGTCTGTGAAGTGATTTGAGTTTGGGATCTGTAAGCTTTGGACCGTAGACAGAATAAGAGCATTTGGCTGATGAGGATCAGAGGACCCTCACCATGACTGAAGAGACATACACTTCATGCACAGCAATCCATGTATGCTCTCTTCAGTGCTCTTCTAAGATGGGGTGGATAGGCACCAACATATTTTCCTAGGATTTATTTTATGGAGTAGTGACCGGGCTGATGGACAAATGTACCCATTTTAAGCTGTAAATGGGTTGGAAATGCCATTTTGATGTGCTTTGGATAATGCATGATTATAAGACATAAAATCCTGATGTTACAGGGGTATTAGTAAGGAAGGTTTCTGCCAGAATTCCTAGAGACTCAGCCCCTCCCCAGGGCTGTGCATATAAGGAGTAGGAGTCTGTGAACATAGGAAGTTGTGTTAAGTTCTAGGAAGACCAGGAGAGCTTCTCTTTGATGTCCTGTATCCATAATTTCTCTCTGCTGCAGAAATCTTCACACTGTCCCAACTGCAGAACAGTAACTGCCATTTGATTCAGTTTAGTGTTTGAGTGGGTGACCTATGTCCTACATTGCTAGATCTGAAATGGAAAATGATGGTTGAAGGAAGGATGTGCTAAGGGCTACAGGGCTTTTTCATCATCCTAGAAAGCAAATTTTTAGGATAGTATACTATGTCTAACTCTCTAACATGAATTTTAAAACCTTTTTTTGCATGACCTTATTTTCAAGTATGTATTCTGGACATGTTTTCAAAAGACATTTTTGAATATTTTGATGAAAAATGTTATATAGAAGAACTTCACAGCACCAGCCACCCAGTTCTGGCTCACACTATCCATATGTTGGTATAGCTTGGGAAGAGTACTGTTCAGAGGAATCAAAGAGATTTGGAACTGGATTTTAAACTCCAACACATTAATACAAAATTCTGTCATTACTATTTAGTTGAAAAATACTAAAACTATCAGTATTGCCTCCTGTTTTTGAATAAATCCATAGAGACCTGCGTTTTGTTTACTAAGATTTTTTTCTTTCACTATTTATTTATTTATTTTTTCTCTTTGTACATGAACTTAGCATCTTACTAAACCTTTATTCACAGATGGGGACTTGTGTATGTCATTTTCAACACATACCATTGTGCAGGCGCTGTAAAGAAAAGTAGTCCCTCTTCTTACATTATTTATGGATTTTTCATGCAGAGAGGTGAGACACATTAAATGGTTCAATAACTGTCTTCTATTTAATTGTGTCAGCAAGAAGAGTCTGTTCTTTCCTGTACTTTCCATTCCCTGGTTCTCTGATTTTCTTCTGCCCATCTTTGATCTGTAAAGACACAGTCCTGTCTTCCTGAAATTGTATCTGCAGCAGGGCTAGTAGGTGAATTGGATCAGATAAAATGAAACCTGATCTGAACACAATGCTAAAACTCAAGCTGAATCAGAATAGCTCCAACTGGCACCAGTGGCTCTTTGACCTTCAAAATCAATGCAGCAAAGAAGTTATTACATTCCTAAATTACATGGATGTCATTGTGAGTTAGGCACATTTCAAAATATAAACATACACAAAGCAATTTATTAAATTTCCCACAGACCTGGAAGCTCAGAGTAAAGACAGCCACGAAAACATACTGCAGATGTATCAGAATGCTTGGGGGAAGATGAACAGACACAGAAAAAGCATTAAAAAATCTTCTGTGGTGCTTTTGCTACTAGAGCCACAGTCCTTAAAATGCATACAAAAATATTTTTTTCCTTAGTTTCTTACTAATGAAAGAATCTTTTTCCTGGTCAGTATCATGCCACAGTAAGTAACCAAATCTTAACCCTCACTTATAATGATAGTACTGTAATCACTAATTAGTATCTTTCATTTGGGATAAAATTATTTTTTTTCAAATTCCAGTCCTCTATCAGACAGAAAACAAGCAGTGAGAAGCGTGTAACTGCATCCATTTTTCCCTGCCTCATGAGAAAGCCCCTGGAGGTGGGTCTGACAGGTGGTGGGACCCCAGCAATGACATTTCTTGAGCACTATAGATGTCCTCATAACTCATGAGTGTGCAGGATCCTTTGATATCTCATTTTATGATAGAAACTGATAAGAGTACAACTAATAAAACATAAGAATAATTTGAATAGGAAAAAAGTGTGATTTTATGTTGCCTCATTCAAAGAAAAAAATTAAATTGTGTTTATAGAACCTGTTAACCAATTTGATGCTCACAACAATAATTGTAGAGTGATAATAACTGTAATCATTGTACTATAAAACAAACATTGGGGAAAAAGGCTGTGCTAACAATAACCACTAGAATAGACAGCCACTGGAGCACATAATCTAACAAATCACTGAAGAAATCACTGTAGCACTTCTTGGATCAATAATACAAATTGTTTGGTACTTACATAAGTGAAAAGAATGAGAGCAATTAATTCCATTGTTGCAAATCATTGATCAGCTGCCCTAAAAAATGTGTTACTTCTAAAACCTAAAATATACCTTTGTGTCATGAGTCCTTGTAATGAGCCATCAAAATTTGATGTCTTCAGCTGGTGCAAAGATGTATAACTTCATTGGTCAGTGGTATCATGGCATTTTAGATCAAGGACTAAATTGCTTCAGTTTTTATAGAGAAGCCTAGAAGAACACCACTAAGTGGGTACTTCACTTCATCTTTGATGGACATGGCTGTCTGGATATTTTTTGGCTCCTTAGCTAACTGTATGAGTTAGAAGATTTAGAAAGGCCTCTGAAATAAGGGAAAGAAAATTGACAAATTTCTGCAACACAGGGAAGAAAAGTAGAAAAGAAGTATAAAATAACTCAGAGAGCAAGAGGGAGAGGAGGGAGAGAGAGAGAGAGTGAATTCACGGGACAGGACTTTCAAAGGCACCTTTGTGTATTTACTTACCATAAAGAGCAGTTTGATTTTCAGAAATGTGCATCTTTTGTGGTGGTCGCGTTAACAAGAACACCTCAGTGTCTAAACTCCATGCCTGGGCATGATGCAACAGAGGCTGTCTGAACTCTTGTCAGGTCACTGCCAGTCCACTGGCAGCTCGGTTTGGAAAGATGCTAGTTCTCTTTTCTCACTTTTTTGTGTGGACAGGAAAAAGTTTGGTATCATTTGGCCTGTGTCTGAGGCCCAGGCGGAATGGGAATGAGACAACAGCCGGCATTTAAACAGCTGTGAAAATTAAATACCTTCTAAGTTTAACAGCACCTGACCAGAGATCTGTGGATTTAAAATCTGGGATTATGCTCTAAGTACTAGCAGGGTGTACAATGTTCCTGAGTGGATCATATCTCAAAGGTCTTTGAAAATCCTACAAAATGTCTAAGTCAGCAATATTTTACTTAAGTTTTGTTTGGATCTTTGAAATCCACATAATAAAACAAGCAAGCAAACAAATAAACAAACAAACAAAAACCTTAGTTGAAGATTATTTACTAACCAGTTCACTGTGCTTATCTACATTCTTTGTGCAACAGTGATATTAATCCAAAATGATGAACTGTTTTGCTTTAAAGGAACATTTGTGTTTAAATGGCTTAGTTTTGATATTTTCAGCTGCTGGGCATAATTATATCTTTAATAAAATAATTGATTGGGCCAAAAAAGGTTACAATTAAATGGCAAGGAATTC
The DNA here is from genome assembly GCA_013400435.1 of Pycnonotus jocosus. NCBI lineage: Eukaryota > Metazoa > Chordata > Aves > Passeriformes > Pycnonotidae > Pycnonotus > Pycnonotus jocosus. Next base: position 478,829 of record VWYP01033088.1, on the reverse strand, counting down.
AAGTGATTAATGATTAGTACAACTGAATTTTAATGAATTTTTATAATTAAGTGTTTTGCAAATTATAATCAGTTATATCAGCTAAAAATCAGAACTTACATGTTCAATAGTTTGTATGATTTTTAGAGTTACTTAGATCCTATACAAGTCTAATCATGGAGATTCAGTCTTGGATGGCTTTGTCAAGAAGAGCAATTTTCCTCTGTTATAAAAACATCTAAAATGAAAGGGTCTTTCATGAATATAAAAAGACACCAAACTTCATCACTTTCTTTCTGTAATATGAAAGAAAGTAGAGGTAGAAGTCAATGGTAATTTTTCATCAGAAGTGAATTACCTGTACATACATTGCCATGGTGGTAAAATAGAGCTGTAGGAGATTCTTTACAGTAGTTGCATTAGTTGTGTAATAATAGCAACAAAAACAAACAGCATTATAACAGAAGCAAAAGCCTTATTCTTTCAGATATATTGGATCCAAATGTTTAGTGGAACATTACTCTTTTTAGCAGCTTTCATAAGCAAATATGATTGATGAAGACTAGAATGGGAAACAAAGGTAAAACAAGTTGTTCATGGTTACAAAACAAATCAGTGTCACAAGCCAGGAATAAGATAACCAGTCTTCTTTCCTACAGACTTCTTTTCATACTGTCCATCATAGGAATAGCATAAAATTATTAAAATGATCTAATAGAATGCAAATTAAATTAACATCTGTAGGATTTCCATTAGCAAATTGTGCATGAATTTTTGCCTAATTGCCTATTTATTCTAAATGTAAAAAAAGAACTACTCATCTGCTTAATGTTCAAACCTTGATTCTGTATTGTTTGAAGCACTGCAAATAAAAAATAAAACTATGCTAAGGGCAATTATCAGCTGTATGGATCAAAGATCACATTTATAGAGGTTTTAGGAATTAGGTAGCTTTCTGGACTCTGATGTCCACCTCTCACTGCTTTACTAGTGGAATGCATTGGCATATGAAAGAGAAAAGAAGCAAAAGCAAAAAAGGGTTAAGTGACTTCCTGATTTAGGGAGAAATAATTTTTTCTGTAAGAAGTCAATCTAAAGAACTGTGGTTTCCTATTGATCTGTATGCTTTAAATTTCTGTACTGGTACTGAACTACTGAAAATCCTATTATGCTCCTATATTATCCTCTCTTAGCTGCTCTTCTCTCCAGGCTCATCTAAGCTGTGCATTAGCTGATTAAACAGCTGGTTGGTGGCAAACAAAATGTGTGATAAGCAAGCTTATTTTACCTTTCCTCAGTAAGAGCTGAAATTGGCCTTTATTTCCCATACTTAGTTAATTTCCACATTTTTTTCTAAGTGTGATTTTGTTACCTTTATTCCACTGTCAAACTGGAGTAAAATTGTCCAGTGGGTTCAAATGTCACTGCAGAAAATTGGACAGATATCTGAACAAAGAACACAAATCACATCAATATTGTTTCTTTAGGAAAAAAAACAGTGGAAAAGTAGATGTAGCAGATCTTGCTTTATTTTTGCATTCTCACATTTTACTTAGTTTAATTTTGCAAATGTGAATCATGAAAGAGTGGTGATTATTGTTCTCATGGAAGACTGTGGTTTCATCTTATTCATGCACTGGGATACCAATGTGTCTTTGGTTCTTCAAACAAATATCGAGGGTGATTCAAATACTTCTCCTATATGATACAAAACACTGAAGTCTAATTAATTCATGATTGTTGAAAAAAAAAAAAAAAAGGAAGAGATCCAATTTTATTTTTTAGATCCAATATTCTAATTATATGAACATCAAGTAACCAAGAACTGGCATCTCAATTTTCTGTTTATTAATTTTAAAAAAAATGTGACATTTTGCCAAATTATGGATTAAATATTTTCTTCAGTTCTTTCATTTTCATTCTTTCTTGAATGTCTGGAATTTATCTCAGGACAAAATGTGCTGAAATAATGAAGGATGATATTTGACATAGTGAGGGGATGATATTCAAACCTGAACCTTTACAAGAACATTGCATGACAGTTCCAGCCCGAATTTGCCAAACCGACAAGTATGTGTCTCAAGTTCTAAAAAACATGCAAAATGCTATTGGTTTCCAGAGGAGAAAGAAATATTTAATGAAAGTGGCATTGAGAAATAAAACTGCTTTTGGAAAAAAAATGGGATTTCACATTATAACACAGGGAAATGGGGACTGAGTAAATGTTGCATTTACTAACAATAGTCCTATTTAGTAATGAAATATTCTGTCCAGAAGAGTGGCAAAATTAGACTGGATGAAACACTGAGGAAAATATCAGAGGAAACAATAATGTATTAGCAAAAAGGACAACATGATCTACCCAGTGGACACTTGCAATTGTTACAATTCAAATTAGAGTCTGCTGTAACTGAGAATGTCTGGAGTCATTGTGTTCCTTTAAAAGAGGCAGAAACGCTGCTAATTATGACAATTGTCATGAAGTACTACATTCACTGAAAATCTTGGACTTTTTTATATTTTTGAAGGGCAATGCAGATGTTTCTCCATTCAAGGCCTCATTTATTTTCATGTGAAAAGAAGAAAGAAGAGTGGAAGAGAGACATTTCTGTTCATGTGCGCCATATCCTTCAAAGGTGGAGACAAGGCAGGAGGACTCAAAAGAATAAATTCAGGAATAAGTAGTGGAATCTGACATGTATAATCAACAGCTCATCCTGAGGAGGAGAGTTTCATTATTGACAAACTTGTCTTTATAATTCAAATGGTTTCACCACTGAAGAACTGAGCTGCCCAGGCTCTCCAATGCAAAGTGTTTAATAGTGATATAAGAGCTCTATGCCATCTAAACCCATGTTCAGCTGGTGTTTGTTTATCCTCTGTCATGCAGCAAACCTGCTAGAATGATCCTGCCCCCAGCTCCCTAAGGCTCCTGTCCTTATGTCCTCATCTGCAGAGCAGGTCCTGGCAGGGACTGCAAGGCTTGCACAGGTGATGGGCTCACAAAAGCTGGGGTTTTTGCACAACAGCAAATTAACCTCAGTATCTGTAACAACTCTGTATCTCTGTAACAACAGTCCATGTCCAGGATCTTGTCATACCTGTCACCCAACTTTCTCTGTCCCTATATTAGACAATTAAAGTGAATCATTCTGTCTGACAGTATGATCCCTAAAGACACAGAAAGGAACCATTCATCTCATCTGAAAGTAGGTGTTTGAATACAGTGAAATGTTCTCAGGATGTGAACAGCTCTGCTGACTGTAGAAGATCAATAGCTCTACAGATATCTGTCTATCTCTATCCATCTACATCTCTCTCTCCACCTCCACCATCTCCCTCTCCCTCCCTCCATCCCAGTCTTCCACCTTGTATCTTCATCATCTCTATGAGTGAATTAGATGACACAAAAAGTTTTCCAAATATTAAAGATACCAGAGGTAAATTTGAGCTTCATTTCCATATTCTGCCTTCCACATAGGATAATTTGAGATCACTCTAACAACAAATGGGTCAGAAAGGTAATTCAGAAATTTTGGTACAGCCGTTTGGAAGCCTTGGCTTACCTCTTCCCTGTGACATCTGGGAAACGGGTTGCATGCTCTTTCAGGCATCCAATAGCACAGGGAGTGACATACTGAATAGATGGGACTGTTTCCACTGCTTTATGCAACACTTGGTTTCTAGGAACTGCATTGAAAAGATTTTCTAAAGGGCAAAATGGTGGTGAAAAGCAGGTTTGCTTTCCCATAATATTATGTGCACTAGCTCTTCTCCAAGAATATCTGTGCAGGAGGACATGGAGCAGTCAACTGGGAAATGAAAAATGGGAGTACAGAATTAGATTAGCAAGGTAAAGATATTCTGATCACAAAGGGATCTTTTACTTATAAAGTAAGGGCACCGCTGAAACCTGAATCAAGGCTAAAGTAAATTTGGCCAGTCTTTTGGCCACAGACATCCTAATAAAAACCTGAAAGTCTCATGTTAGCAATCAAGAGACTGTAATTTGCAGTACAAAATAAATTCATGAAATCATTATGAAACTTCAAAACAAGATCTCATTCAGAGTCTCCAAACTGCCTTCAGTAACTTTATTTCCTTTACAAGGGAAAGAAGACTGTAAGGCATTGAGACAGAATAAAAATGATGAAGGTTTTTCAATGGGCTCATTGTAGGAATAGAGAAAACAAACTATCAAACTGGCCTTTATTGTCAAGGTAAAGAGACATTTTTGTGCTGAACGTTTCTACGCTGATTTGTGAGACACACTGTCTCCATGTAAAATTTACATCTATATCCTATTCACATTTTGGTCCTGAATACAGCAAGGAAAAATAGGTTAAAATAACTGGGAATTATTCTCCAAAAAATTATGTCACCATTACCTCAGAGTAAATGTGTCTTTAGTTTTTTGTTGCTCCTTAAATAGCTTTTTTGTGCTGCTGGAGTTTAAGCACTGCTGGAACTCTGTCAATTCTTGACCTTATTTTTTTTTCTTGCCTAAGTAAGGAAAACTCCCAGCTGATTGTAAGAGTGCTCTGTTGCCATCACAAAAGACCCTCTTCTTTGTGAAAAAAAGCTGAATTTCCGGTGTGAGATCATCAGGTTCAAGAAAAGGAGAAAAAATGCTCTTAAAAAAATAACTGAAGCAAAGAGCAGAGCAGGAATTGGTGATTATCTGGCAGACAGTCAGATCAACAGTCATGGCAAGGAACGAGGAACGCTGGCTCTGCAGCTGCAGGCTTAAAAAAAATTGGTCAGTGTAAACAGTGAGCATTTATCAACAACTGGAAGCATTTAGACAAAGCAACTAATTTTTCATTGTTCTCCTTTATAATAATTTTTTTTCTGCATTCTTCTCCAGTCAGAAAGACAATTAGCATACAGAGTTCTCATCAGTCCTTCTGAAAGCTTTCTCTCCTTTCCAGGACTGACAAAGTAGAGCTGGTTGCACACAAGCAGTTTTTGGCATGACTAAAAGATCTGGGGGCAAGGCAGATAGTCTGCATAAATTTATTTTTAATGGGATAACAGAGGCACTGTTCCAAACAAGCTAAATTCTAGTGGGAAAGAACTTGTTCCTCCCCGGTTATGCTCTGTGTTCAAAGTACTCTTTAGAAGTTGAGGGCCTTGGCCAAATACTTGTTCCCTTTCAGATGCCTTGGGCTATACTGTTGAGACAGAGAGAAGCAGAGTTCATGGACTGATCTCTTTTCATAGAATTTCAGTTTACTGTCATTGGAGACCTGGAGGCACCACAGGCTTCCTTTCTCCTCTTGCTGCTGTGGCTTCTCAGAAGGAGGTGTGTGCTGGAATTGTTAAAAATTGGGGTAGAAAGAAACATAAGAGTATTAAAAGGAAATTATGAGTGGTGGGATGTGACACTAAGGACAAAGTTTTGCTTCTACTCTAATCAAGAGGATAAAGTCAGAGAGCAATGACACTTATTATCATGAGATATTCTTGTCTTACCCCTTATGAGATCCATTTGTATGTGGGCCATGCAGGTGCCATCTGTCTCTATCCTCAGCATTTAACAGAGGGCTTTTTCCTTTGTTTCTTCATGAATTCAGAGACTGTACATATAACACAGAGGCAAAATGCTTTGGAAAGTGCTGTATTACAGAGGGAAAGCTCAGCAGTGGACCCTAGGCAAGAGTGTGCAGAGGGAAAGCTCAGTGAGTGGACCCTAGGCAAGAGTGTGCGCTGATTTGAGGGAAAACCATCCCTGTCAATGCTCCTTCTGGGGCCTGTAAAAGAAGATTAGATAAACACAAAAAAATTACATATGTCAGAAAGCAATTTTTTTCCTGTGGGAAAAGTGACTGGATGTTCTAACCATTTTTTATTATCTCCTGTCAGATATGTCAGCTGAGGGCTTGGCCCTTCATTTATACTAATTGTATGTAATTCATTGCATTGAGAACTAACTAGATGGCAGTAATCACTCAACGATCTCAGATGCATATCATAAAAATTAGGACTTTTCTTGTCAGATTACAGTTGGGGGAGGGGGAGGATGGACACATTTCAGACCTTAAAAGAATATTTTGTCTTAATGGAGCTTTGCAGCAGCTTATGTAGCAGCTTTATTGCTAGCACAAAGAAAGCATTCATGGGTCCTAGTTCATCACTGACATTGCACATGCACAGAGCCTTTAACTCTATGTCCTACAAAGAGCTGATGAATTTATGTTTACATCTCAAACTGTTAACAGAAAATACATACTGAGCAGAAAATTATCCACTGTTGCTTCATCCTCACAGGTACATCAGTGTTCCACTATTTACATTAAATGTGTCTCTCACAGGAGTGCATGGGGAGAGAAAAATAGAAGAAAACAGGTGGAGTTCTGATGGAACTGACAAAATAGTTTAAAAAAGAATACAAAATAGGGTGTCCATATCTTGATACAAACCTGTATGTTCCAAAAAGCATTTATTATGAAATTATTATAGACAATTTATTTTCTCCAGTCTGTGTCAGTAGCAGCAACCAGGAGGACAAGAACAAAAAGTAAAGTGTAAACTATAAGAGCCTCTTCATTGTACAGCTTCCAGGATAGAGGCTCCACTAGAAACATAACCCTGTGAAGACCTCACTTCAAAATGTTTTGGTGGGAAGGTAGTCAGCCTCTGAGGCCTGTGAAAAGTCTAGGCTTTATTTGTCCTGTAGTCCATAGTTTCCTCCCAAATGTTAGGAGATTGGCTGATTTATAGACAGAATTGAGAGGGTTGCTTGATTTTTCTTGTAAGGGATTTTTAAAGTTATCTGCATTTTGAACTAATGTGATTCAGTCAATATCTGTCTAATCTGGGACTAGAGGTTTTCAAATGGTGTCTGTGAGTTCATGTTACAAAGCTCTTTTTAGTTGTGTGGTGACACTTTAGAATATGCTACTTAACAGGTATGAAAAAAGAAAATGGAAGTACAGTGCACCAGACAGAAATTCCTCTGAAGGAATGTGAAAAAACTTACACTGATATGAGGGTAATGCCTTTTATTTATGACAGCATGTATGAATGGAAGGAAGCACAACATGTGCATCTGAGTAGGTCATTAAGCATGAAAATTCTTGAGTAAGTTATAATTTTGTATTGGAACTGACTGTACTCTTTCTGTAATATGAATCCTTGAAATTCATTATTATTTCTGGAGATAAGTGTACATTTGCTCCAAGTAAAATGGTAAAATTAATGATTGATTGCATCTGTACTAATGAGTAGGAAGTTGTGCCCAGTCTTGTTGGAAATGATTTGACAAAGTTAACTGTGAGTTAACTTCCTTACAATTTTGATTCAGAAATGGTGAAAGGAGATGAGAGAATGTGTGTTCACTCTTTGAGCAGGGGAAGAAGCCACTGCCGTGCATTTTTGTGGATGAGGTATTATAACAACCATTTGCTACAAGCAGTAGCAAAATATTCACACAAGTTGCAGCATGGAAGTGTTTTAGATTGATGGTCTTAAAGAATCAAATGTGATATCTTAGTAAATATTTATTAAAATAATTATTATTCTTGACCTAGGATCCCCTGTGAAATTCACAATAAAACTTTGGAGTAAAAAGGAAAATAATCAGAAGTAAAGACATTTATGAAACTTCTAAAAACTGAAGAGAAAAGAGATGATATTGTTAATGTGGCAGATTTTTAAAATAGTGTGTGACTGAATGGAAATACTTCTATACAATGGCTGCAATGTAACAGACACCCACAACTCTGTAGTGCAATTTTTTCCCTCTCACATATTCCTTGGTTGAGTTCATATATTTTATTTTTGTCATAATAAGATCTTACTGACTTATTTACTCCACTGCATACTTGAAAAGTGTTGAGTACATTTTTTCTATCCACAGTATCCACAGTATCTATCACTGTAGTTTACTGCTAACCATGCAAAGCAAAGGAGAAGACAGCAATAGTCTTTTATCATACCCCAAATCCATGTTGCTGTGTATGACTTTAGTCATTAGTTTTACCACAGAGAAGATAAAGCATATATTTGGAGGAATATGCATAAGCATATATGTATGGATATAGACATATTTGGGGGATTAGTGACTTCAGTTTTTTAGGTGTGAGAGAGGGTGGAAGTTTGAAAATATGTTTCTCTCATTTTGTCTTTGACATTTGTGGTTTGCTCTTTACAGCAGTAGATTCAGTGTTTATATTTGGGATTTTCTACTTATCTTAAATGTTGTTGATTAAGTAATATATTTACCCACCAGAATAATATGTTTTTACCACAGAAATCTTTTCTTCAAAAGATAAGCATTTTCCAAAGTATTTTGCAGAATAAAAGCTGACATATTACCTACAACCTTAGCAAAAAAGCCCCTCTTTTTAAAAAAATTTGTCCTACATCTGCTGTGAATATCGCGTATGACTTTTAGTGTGTGTTTTCATCTTCCTTAATTTCTTAAAATACCTCTGTAACAACCTTTTCTCTTGTTTTACAATTTACCAGGATAACAGACACCAACCTGGTATTTTCTTCAAGGACTTCTTCTTAATCAATCTATCTCATCTTTCTCATTTATGGAAGAGAGAGGTACATTTCTTTACTCATGGGATGCTGTATTGCTTAATTATATTTGAAGTATTTTGAAATTCATCAATTATCCCTGCTGGGGTGCAGTTAAGAATGTTAAACTTGATAAAAATATTTGAGGGCTTCATCAATGATTATCTAGCGAATACAAAAGATCTGTGTTACTTTGCTTAAACTTTGGGAACATATTTTAGGTACCCTAAAATGAACCAATTTCATAATTTTATGTTAAGCCTGGTAATGTCTCTTTGAGAAATTCAGTCATGAGGATTGTTAAAAGCATATTGTAACTAGCCCTTTGCCAGAGAGGGAATTCAAAGACTCCAACTGATCAGCGTAATAGCTGAAAGAATAGAGATATATGACAGTACCTTATGATTGGCTTTTTCTCTTCTTAATTGTGGATCATGGGTTAATTAACCTCTGATCATGTTTGGTTCCCTCTTTCAGTTCTCTCCAACTAGTTCTCATCTTTGTAAGAGAAGTCAAGCAAATGCTAATATAGAAGAAATACCTCTTCTAGATAAAATCACAATATAGATTTCAATTGGTTCATTATTCAGTCTCGAGTGGCCAGTGAGTCAGTGAGACTGCTTCTGAACACATCCTTCTATTTCCATGTGCATGTCAAGAACTCTTCAAATTTTATCATCCCCTTAACTATGAAAAAAGAAGTGTTATAACACAGATAAAAGAAATAAAAGAAAATAGCCACATGATAGTGCTTCTGCAAGATGTATTATTGCAAACAAAAACTTCATATATAATGATAAGATTATCATATTAATGTTTTATGATTTAAGTACTCAAAAATGTCTCTCATGTTACTCTATTATAGTGATGACAAAAAAGTATTGCAATAAAAATCTTAATTATAGGCCTTCTACTAATTGCTATTATATATTTTAAGAACATTGTTCAGTTTAGTGGTGTTTTTTTTTTAATTTTTTTTTAATTTTTTTTTTATTTCTGAGACTCCCTGCAAGAAAGGAGAGAAAATTGAGCTACATTCTAGAGTCACCTCTATTAGACCCTAATGTCTTCTGGTTCTACTTTTTAGTATTTTGTTGCTACATCATTCAGAGATCACTAGAGGATCATCCATTTAATATTAAGATCTTCATAATGTCTGCAGGATTTTAAAGTTAGTTTTATTATCACGAAATCCTTCCAGGAGAGAGAAACACAACTAAGCCTCACCTTTATTTTTGCTCTTTTCTTAATCTAACATAGACACTTTCTGACTGAATGCTTGATACCTCTTGTTCTGAAAAAAAATTGTTAAGAGCTGAGGATTATCCTCTAGACTCTATGTCTTGCTGCAAGGGTGCACTATTATGTGAGAAGGGGAATTTGCTGAGTCTGGAAGTCCTGCTTGCAACTAATTTTATGCCTACATTTCCCTTCATAAAAGTTATTGCTTGTTCAACCCTTAAGTGAGCTTTCCAAGTTGAAACAGGCAAACTGATGGAAGCCAAGACATCACTCAAATATTCCAACCTTAAACACAAAGTCTTATATTTTATGTTTATAGCAGTTTGTTTGGAGTTGCCTAATATTTTATTTCCTTATTATTTTGGGACTTTAATATATGATCCTTTGTCTTGGAAACAAAATGTCTTTGCTGTACCTTTGGATATCTTTGGACCTGCAGAGAATAGAATGTACCAGGAAGATACCAGGATATACTGTATTGTTTTCTTTGGTAGTATTTCTAGATGAATTTTCCAGGCTCATGTACTATCAGTAAAAATTAAGATATATAATGATAGATTATTTTGAACTTACAGTTTATCATGGATGGATCTGAAAATCCAGAACTGTTAAACTCAGCTATCTAAGATCCAGGATTCATACTCTGGTAAAATTCACCTGACTGAATAACAATTGCAGATATATTTACATCAAATTTTAAAGCATTTCATGACTCCATATTGCCATTTTCAAGACAAAGAACAGTAGGGTCATAAAGTACTCATTCTATTAGATGTAGCTAATTCTTTGAAAGAAAGAGTTGAATAAGACAGAATATATATTTTTTATGTGAGAAGTGATGTTTGAGGAGGGATTTGGAAGAAAAATGGATGAATGCCAGTAGCACTAGTTTGGAAATAATTTGCATTTTAGTATTCTTATCTCTCTGCACCAAGATTATAAATTGATAAGTTACTGAGATTCATATAAATTATATACAAAGTCTCCAAAGAAATCCCGCCACATTAAAAAAAAAAAGGAAAATTAAAAAATGTAATTCCTGAAACAGAAGAATGTCACTATTTAAATTCTTGTTCACTTGTATATTACAAACCAGCCTTAAAATTGCATGACTGTTCACTAGTATAGTCACAATACTTTGTGATTCTTTCATCCGCTGGGTCAGACTGCTAATTTATATTCTTTATTTTTTCTCTATGCTGTCTGATCCAGCATTTGCTCCATCTAGTTTACTTACCTGGCTCCATACAGTGTTCATCCTCTGATTAACCAATTCCTTTCACATGTCAAGTCACCATCAGTTTGCTTTGATTCCCTTTTACTATTCCCATTCACAATTCTGATTTTAGAACCATCTGCAGAAGTATTGACCATTTACTCTACAAGTGTGTATGCCCAAATCAGCTCTTGAGGTGGTGGTGGGTGAAGAGCCAATCTTATCTTAATGAGTGATTACAGAAGCTAATTTTATTCCTTCCTCTGAGTAAAATGTAGGCAGTAAAATTTTGTCTGTCTTATTATTAATAGATACTGCATCTCTGTGACCAGAGCCAGTCTGGGAACCAGAAGAGACTACATGAATGCACTGGAATTGAAGAACCATTACCTGGAAAACTTTGGACCAAAAATCTCAGTCCTGTGGTGAACTGTTACTTTACTGAGGAGAAGTCAGGAACCAGCATCCACCTTTCCCTGAGCAGCAGGGGACTGTGTTCAAAAGAGTGTTTGCAAGAGGGATCCTTTACTACAGACATCCACACACCACAGGTCCAGGTCTCTGCTCCCTGTCCTTGAGGAGTGTAGTTGCTCTTCAGCTGGTTAGCATTTATGCAGCAGTCAGCAGGAAGAACTAAGTGGAGCTGCAGTGTTCCTGTGTAGCTCAGCAGAAAAATGCTCTGTGCTCTGCAGTCCTTTGGACTGCTCAGATAAATTCTAATCGACAGGCTCCAGCAGCACAGCCATTACACGTGCACTGCCCATTGCATCGGCCAGGGAAAGGCTGAGCTGCACGGAGTGCTGACAATGAATAGGGAAAAAGCATCTTGTGGAGGTGCAATAGTCAGATTTTAGAATATACCATTTCATGGATTTCCACAAAGTATTTAAATGATTTTTTTTTTTTTAATAATCAGGAATGATCATAATGTGGGATTTGCTTTTGGATAGCTGCTTTGTTTTCTTGGAGTGGGGGAAAGCATAAATGGGTATGGAGCAGGTCTATTAATTATTGAATATAACATTACTGAATTTGTAAAGGACAAGATAACTTTTTTCCTCTTGAAATAATTTAGGGCAACTACACGTCATCCACTGCAATAGTAGATGCAAGTGGGAGGGAGTTCATGTTCCCTGACCGTGATCTGAGATATGGCTGCATGAACCTGAGGTGCCTGCCCTTCAACAGAAAAGAAGAAATTTGTAACAGTATGAGGAATCTATCCAAGAAGAATCCTTTGAGTGATCAGCAGCACTGCATTGCCTTGTTACTCCAACTTGTTCCTCATGAGACCTTTTGCCCAATTCTTTCAAAATGCAAAAAGCATTTCTGTCTGGCCTACTTGTAACTGCTTAAAATAAATTCTTCAATGAGCATCACATTATCCATGGTATTTTCTATCTAGTGCAATGCATTAACTTAACCTGGATAACATGTGGTTCCATGTAATCCCTAGATGATAATTTGATTGGAATATTCTAGGGAGTCATTATGAGTGTCTTATGCAGAGAATCAGAGAGGGAAATAATTGTATGCACTTGACAGAATGAAATACTTGTAAAAAAAAAGTGATTTTATCTGTTACATTTGAATACAACACAGATTTTATTTACTTTGTCTAAAGGAAAAAGAAAACTCAGTGAAAAATCTTATATTGGTGTTAATTTGGTTTAGTTTCTTAAAGGCTGAGTACCTACATGCCCTACTTAATACCTTCTTCTCTGCCAAAATGCTGTACATTCTGCAGAAAAAACCTGTTATCCTGGCACTATGCCCTATAAAATTCTTGTCTCCCAGTTTAACTTGGTTAATTTTTTTTCCTAAGCACCTAGACAAGAGTTTTACTTTCAACTTCACCAATATAATTCATGCTGACAATTCTTCTTTCTTTCCCTTATATATTGGTTTCATTTATTCTTGCTGTCAATCTTTATTAAATACAGGAAGAAGCACGTATTATCATTGGCTTTTAAGCCATTAGTGTTTACTGGGGAAAATTTTATTTCTTGCTCTTTTGGAATTTACAAATATTGAATGTCTTGTTCTCTATAAACATTTCATGTTTTCTGTCTCTCATAGCATGTAATTATGTATAAAATGGGTTCTGTGGTGGCAGAAAGAAGCTTTGTGGATATACTTACCAACACCATAAACCAGTTTCTTTGTAGATTAACAATAGTAAGAGTGCACAGGGGTTCAGAGTTCACAGATCTAATGCCTATAAGTGGCTTTCAGTTAGAAGTTTAAGTGCTAGCTACACACATTTTTATAATGAGTCTACAGATCTGAAAAGGAAAGCAAATAATGATTAACCACACTGTATCAGAGAAGAAAGATAATTCCCTCTGTGGGAAGAATGTTGTTGTAAAGTGAAAAAGAAAAAATTTAAATGTTTAATAATATTCCTTGTTGAATGACTATTTCTGGAAGCCTGCAATCTGGAATGTGAAAAAAGGCTGCTACAATATTACGGTGTATGATCCCAAAAATGTATAGAAGGGAAACACTTCTCTCTTGTTGTGTGGGTAATTAGACACACCTCTCTAATGCACTCAGAACTTGGTCTTCTTCACTGCTTTCTTTGCTTATTCTTATTTTTTTGGTATCTTGATAATGCTTTGGAGTTTTCCCCTTTAGTCTTTCGACAACACATAGAAACTTATGTTTGTAAACAATCCAAACCAAATTACTCTCACAATCCTTTTTATTATATGGAAATATTATATTGTATAAGTATTTTGCCTGGAGGCAAAATTTTCCTAGATGGACAAAATTCCTCTAAATTTATGGGAAAAACAAAATCAGAAGGGATAGATTAGGGGCTATTTTCCTATCCCTCTGATTTGTTTATTTTTAGATTTAAAGCTATCTCAACTGAGATTGTTTTGCGTTTGATTCCTGATAGTGATGCTGGCTATAATTTTTATGGTCGTGACACTGCTCAGAACCCCAGGCACATTATGACCCTATGGTGTTTGTCAGTGCAGAAATACAGAGCAGATAAATGATCTCTACAGCACTTTCAGGGTCCCTACCTTTACAGCCTATTACCTACAACAGAAAAATGGAGATACAGGTTAACAGAGAAGCAGAAAAAACAGTGATCTGGTCTTGTCCTTGGCATATTTGGAGTTTGGCAACTATTATTTTTTCAATTTGTATTGCAGTTATAGAGAGTATTAAAGATATAAACAAAGAATGTTTGTGGAGGCTTACAGGGTGTATGGAAGAAACCTCAAACAAGAAAAATGATCGTGGACTCCCATAAAATGAATGAGTGGTAACAACAAGAGGTGACATTACAGAGTGGCAACAAGTACCATTTCTTCAATGCAGCAGTAAAGTTGTGAAGAATTTGCAGCAGATGTGCAGTCTAAGCTGATGGCTGTAAGAATGTTTTTGATAGCTGCTTCATAGACAGCTGTGTTCATGGTAAGATTGCATGTGTCAGTGACAGAGTAATCAAGCCACAAAATATGGAACAGAGTTTGACATGTTTTGTTGCCCAAAAGGGTAGGAAAGAGCCTCCATTGTTTAGCCATAATGAGGAGATGAGGACTATAAAAAGTCCTTAACGTAAATTTTTATTTAGCTCTATTTATTTAGATCTTCCATAGAAGTCTCTAAAATGACATTCTTGCCACTGATTAATAATGATTATAATAATTAAGTCTAGCCATACTTTCTGTAGCAGAATTTTTCTATATTTCATAACATTTTCTGAAGTAAAAGCACTGGAAATTTATGCTGTTTCCTTCTGGTTGAATTACCAAGCCAATGAGCACAACACTTCAAGAGGTAGCTATGGCTTCCAAAATTATTTTCTGAGTATGTTTTGCTGCACGCACAAATGTTGTCATTAAAGAAATGGTAACTCAAATAGCAATGCTGTGAGATATTTAAAAGGGTTGATATGACTCCCTCAAGATTTCATGTGATATAATCTGTAATGATAATAGACTCTTTCCCACTGCGTGTTTGGTGTCACAGCTGTAGCATTTTGTTTTCATAGTCAGAAAAAGATGCATGTCCAAGTTGGGTCTTGCCAGTTCAGTAAGAAGAAACAACCAGGAAGTACTGAAGATTAGATTTGTGTCATTTTCCTGTTATATATTGAGTTTCTCATAGAAGAAAAGTGGTTGTTCTGGAGCAGCATTGATAAGAGAGATAAACAGCTTTCTCTTTGCAAGATGTGCCTGAGATATATTCCCCATGGTTGCTACCAGTGCTTGGCAATTGCTTTGTGCTGGCAGGTTTTTCATTCTCAATTTCCGCCCTGTTAGACAGGTGTGCAACACATTCCTGCTCAAATGTGTTATCAAAAGCTCTCTGGAATATAACATATTAAATCCAGCAAAGTAGTATGCATAGAGACATTAGGTCTGGTATGTTAATGTTTTGCTATTATGCCCCTGTACACTGAAAAACTTCTACGTGTACATAAGTTATATTTATTCATCTTGAGTTTTGTTCATGAAAAGGCAATGGGCTTAATTCTGTAAGGTAACAATAGCTTTACTTCTGGCTGAAACCAAAATCAAAGCAAGATACAAATAAAACATGCTAAAAGAATGTAAAAATCCTAAGACAAATCATCAAGAAGGAGTAAGTTTTTAAGCAAAGTTCAAGATATAAACAAAACTGTAGCCCTTCACAACAGTCCAAGAAGGCTGTGAGTCCAGAAATCAATGTAGAGATTACAATAATCTTTGTATAACAGTAGTATTGACACTATTCTTCCTGTTACATAAACATTGCAGAATATTTTAATGAAGTCAGCAACTTTTTTCTACTGTGTTTCTTAACTGATAAATCCTTTTTAACAAAACAAACAATTAATATAAACCAGTATCATCTAGGAGACCTCGGGAAGGACAAGCACTTATTTTAATCAAAGAATTGCTAACAGGAATATTTACAAAAATTAATAATGAAAGAGAGTATCTTAATTACTGTGTGGAAACTTCAGATGAACATACCATATGCACTGGGGAAAAATCGTGTGTTGGTAACCTGTCCTTATAACAGGCAGATAAATATAGAACAGTTATGAATATGGTTCACTTTATTTATATCCCCATTCCTGCATCTTAACTGCTACAACCAATTTATAAAATTCCAAATTTTAAATTCTATTTATTGTAATTAAATTATTGCTCTTTGGTGTGGCTTGGGCCTTTTAAACACATAATGTGCTCATATAGATCATGAGCAAGAGACAGACCGTTGGGAACATCTATTAGGAATATCTGGGTTATACAGGAAATGGGAAAGTAGATTATTCTGTCTTAATTCAGGCATTTAAAGAACTCACTCTGTGGTTCATAGAGAGAACTAAAGGTATAGAGCCAATGATTCATTTCTTCCTAAGTCTGAAACAGATCAAACTTACCACTCTCTGGTGAAAACTATTTCTTTCCACTGGCTCTCACAAGAGTCCAGGATGCCTGGCTGCTCCTTAAACACCTAGTATGAGGTGAGAGAAACTCATACCTTGGGACTCCTTCCTACGCAAGCAAATTACCTTAGCAGGTTGTCTTTCCTTTCAGCTCTGAAATCAGAACTAGCTCTAAGCCCTAGACCCATCATTCCTTAAAGTATTTATTAGAAATATC
This sequence comes from Pycnonotus jocosus, assembly GCA_013400435.1. Taxonomy (NCBI): domain Eukaryota; kingdom Metazoa; phylum Chordata; class Aves; order Passeriformes; family Pycnonotidae; genus Pycnonotus; species Pycnonotus jocosus. The sequence goes on along the minus strand of VWYP01033088.1, from coordinate 462,248 downwards.
AAGATGGTACAAATTATCAGAGTGGAACAAGAGAATTGAAATGAGGACTAGGAAGGTAGAGCCATAAAACAAGCCAGGGCATTTTACTGAGTTCAGTTACAGTATTGATGTATGGACAACCATACGTGTAAAAAACTCTTTCCATGATTGGGCTGAGAGGACAGTGGTTAATGGTTGATTATCTACCTGGAGTTTGGTAACAAGTGGAGTATCTCAAGAGTCCACTGTAGTCTTTATCAACAACCTGGAGGAAATATCAATGTGCACTTTTATTAAGTCTGTAGATGACGCCAAACTGTGGAGGACCAATCAAGATGCTCAAGTGCAGGGACACACTCCAAGGGACCTAGACAGTCTGGAGAAATGGACTAAGAGGAATCCTGTGAAATTCATAGAGGACACACAAAAATTCCTGCACTGGGGGAGGAAAATGGTACAGGCTAAGGATAGGGAGCTGGAGAGCAGCTCTTTGGAGACGGAACTCAGGATTTGCAGGACAGCAAGGTGAGCATGAGCCAGCAGTGGCCCAGAACAACAATGCCCTTGGACGGCATTAACGGGATCAAAAACAACACATAAAAAAGAGGGATTAGCCCCTCTGCTTAGTTCTCATCATTTTTATTCCCCCAGCACAAGATAGTCATCAATATCTGGAGTCAGTTCAGCTAATGGCCACCGTGATGACTCAAGGCTAGAGCACTTGCCCTGTGAAGAGAGGCTAAGGGAAAGGTGTGTTTACCCTGAAAAATAGATGACTGTTAGGGAATTGAACCACGTCACTAAATACCTATGGGGAGGCTATTAAATGGTGGAGCCAAGCTTTTTCAGAAGTGTATAGAGACTCTGGAAATCATTAAAATTGGAAGGATCTCAATTATATAGTCCAACATGTTTGCTGAAGCAGAGTCAGCAAGTGAAGCCTGCCCAAAATTATATAGCGAGAGAATGACACACAAATTGAAATAAGGGAGATCCAGGTGGATGTAAGGAGAAATGTTTTTCTCAAGAGTACAGTCAAACATTGGTAGAGTTACTCAGAGAGATGATGCAGTCTCTCTTCCTCTTTAAGGTTCTTCAAGATGCAATTAGATGTTGGGCTTCCTGAGGCTCTTTATAATCTGAATAATCCCATAAGAAACATCCTTTTCTGAATATACATGGTCAGAAAAAGAGCTATATTTATTGGTCAAATTTTTGGTTCATTAATCCCTACTTGTGCACATCATTAATTTGTTAGGGTATGTAAGTTTATCATGTTCTACTTGAAAAGGTGCTAAAGCTCTTATTAAAAGATGGTTAATGCTGAATATCTGTGCTTTAATTGTTAGAAATATATTTCTAATTTGTAGCCTAAATTTATTAATGGTTTTTGTGTTTTGTTTTTGTGACAACTTAGTGCTTAAACTGAAGTGACTTCTGTTCCTCCCAAGCACTCTCTTGCTTGGTGCATTTATAGGCAGCAGATGTTACATTCAGCTTTTATTTTGTTAAGCAGTCTTATATACCTGTCTCAGGAGAACTGTTCTTCATTCCCTTCTTCACACTAGCTGCTTATTTCAGTGACTGCCCCAGTCATTTTTCCAAACATGGGGCCAGGATCTGGTGCTGGTCTGTGCTCCCAGAAAGATTGTAGTGGTTGAGGATGACAGGTGCTACCTTCTCAGACAGCAATCTCTTCCTCCTTGAACAGAACCTTACAGTTTCATACAGATATTGCATAAGGCTTGGTGAAACTTATCAGATTTGGGCTCCCCTGTCCTGCCTCCTTGCTTAGCCCTGTGTACTGCATCAACAAGGGAGTGCTTGAGTATGTGGAGCCTTAGGGGCTGTCCCAAACTGTGAATTTGGATGCACCAAGAGTTACATGTTCAGTATATGAGCTCACAAAAGAAATAAGCCGTCTTCTAAATATGTCATCTCACAACAGAGCAGTCACTGTTTGGAGCATTTTCATCTGTACTGAAAATGTTAGAGTTTCTCCAAAGCCAGCAGTAGCTGGGAAAGAAAAATTACAGAAGGCACTCACAAATCAGCAGGCATCCAGGTTTTCTGGCCTCCTCAGTGAGTTTTCACAATCTGGAATATCTTTGAATAATGAAACACCTATTGAGCAAGCATGACAAACCCAGTGACCAAAACACTTATGACACAAGTCCCAGTTAGCAATGTTTTTTATGCATAGGAAAAATGCTAACATATAGAGTCCCCTCTCCTCTTAAAAATGTGTTAAGAACTAGATAAATTATTCATGTTGAACTTTTGTGAATTGCTTCTGATTCAGTTCTTTAAACTCTGAAAAGCACATCTGGACATGCATGAGTAAATAAACAGGCTAGGCTTCCCTTGAAACAGCTTGTACTTTGGAAATAACCACATAATTTGAGATCAGGATGACCCTGGTGTTTAGTTGAATGGCGTTAAAGCATTCAATCAACAGGAATTAAAAGATCCAAGCCAAGATCAATTTGCTGACCTGATGAAAACTTTGCAATGCTGATTTGCTATGATGGCAACAGCTTTATCCAGTTAATTGCTTAAATGAAATTATTGGTTTTCCCCTTCAATATTACAGTTGTCCTTAAAAATTCTCAAAATTAGGGGCATTTGCAAGCCGTTCTGGAGAAAATAATATCTTACAGTATTCAAGTGTGTCAGCATATCTAGACTCATATTAGTATGTCCAACAATGAAGGATAAAAATGGAAACAGTAATCTTTATTATCCTACAGCACTCACATTAGATATACTTCCTACATGTAAAACTTAATTTTTTTTCACAATTTGTATTTTGGTATGATGAAATGGAAAGTAGGTTTAAAGAGAAAAAATCCCTGAGGTGATGCTAAAAATAATAGGGAATTGCAACTACTTATACATTACTTGAAATTTTCACCATTACCTCACCTATATTCTTTTTTATATGCAAAAGCAGAAAATTAAGAAGTCACTTTGTTAATTTTCTTTAGGACTAAATATTAGCATATCTTTTTAGAAATAGGGTGATATTTCTGTATGCCTTATGTTTCTTTCTATCCACAATTCTGGAAAATTTAATTTTAAACAAAAATAAAAATTGGGAATTCATTATAGTTTGGTTCTGAAGCTAATGCATACTAAAGGCCAATACAGGCCTAAAGTGATGTAGAAACTGTACATGAATTGCTAAAATTGTAATCACGGTTCTAAAAGTTCTTGCTCAGTTGTCCTTTTACTGTGGTGATCCTCCTTTAATTTCTTCAGGACTTAATACTGCATGACATAGAGGCACAGAAGAGTGTGAAGCTGGCAGCATTAGTTCCTGTCTGAGCCTTGGTGGAAAGGACAGGATGGATTCTTCCTCACATAACTCCAATCCTTCCATAACTCTAACATCAGTGTTTGGTTGCTGGCTCATGTGTGTTTACTGCCATCTGAAAAGCCCTGAGATATCCAAAGCACCCATCCAGTACTAGAGGGACACTTATGCCTTTCTGGAACAGTGTAGGAAAATCAAGAATGATGTTGTAGGACATACAAAACACACAATATAATGTGCAGATGCTGCATATTCAGATCTCATGGGTGATTTGCAGTCTCTGAATCATTGGATGAAAGCCAGATAGGAGACATCACGTTAACTCACATGGAGCTGAAACCTTATTAAACAAAGGAATAATACCCTGATTTCCTAAAAGATGGGCATCTAACGTTATTTGCTTTGCCATAGGGTGTTCTACCAGGCCTCTATTCACCACCTCAGTAGGGCATGGGTTTTTCCTAAGCCCCATGTCACAGTGTCAGACCAATGAGGCTATATCTCAAATGGCTTTGGCTGCTTAGGTTCAGGTAGTAAGGTCAATCCCAAAACGAGGATATCCTATGGTTAGTGTGCAGGTTAACACTGAATTGCATGCTGCTTAGTGTCAGCCTGTGAGCTGCATACCTGGTTTTAGTCTACAATTACAGTCAAAGGAAGTCTATGGGTCAATGAGGAAATCCAAAGCACAGAGAATTATCTGGCTCACCACAAGTAAAGACCACTGAGCTTCTCATGTAACTGGCTAGTGAATTCTGAAATATCCTGGGATATAAGAGACATCTGCGTGGGGTTTGGAGATTTGATATAGGGCATGTGGGAGGTCCATGCCTTTATGGAACAAGCTGACTTCCCTGGAACAGCTTATTGTATTTGGTGTTTCAGTTAAGAGCCGGTTCCTGTGTTTGAGGAAATATCCAGGTCGGTGATTTTAAGCTTTTCTCACAGTCAATGGGGAATAGGAGACCCTTGTAGGGCCTGACTTGACTGTTTTTGGTATCTCCCAAGATGAGATAAATTACGTTGTAAAGGTTACAGATGGACAAAGGACTTCAGACAGCTATCTTACAGGTACATGTGTTCATTATAGCTGTGTCTTTTTGTTGTGTTGAGGAGCACCCCCAGCTCAGGTAGCTCAGTATCCAAGCTGCACTTTGTGCCCTGGGTGGTGAGAAATGGCTGAAGCCCCTGAAATCAGCTGTGGATGGGCACACACATGACTTTTGTCCTAACAAAGGGCAAGCAGAGCTGCATCAGTGGCCAGACATGGGACTGGTCACCAGATACCCTGCAGGACCCAACTGGAAATGAGAAGAGCCCAGACCAAAACCTACAATTAGACCAAGAGGCTAATGCCAGGCACATGGAGAGTGTATGCATAGACTGCAAGGGTATAAAAGCCCAGAGATCCCTTGGCTTTCCTCCCTGCAGGCACCAGCTTGAGTTATGTTGCTGCACCATGATTCCATTACTTAAGAGAACCAAAGGAGTCACTCTGAGATTGTGCTCTGGGAAACCTGGGGTTGAACCTGTAGGGAAGCATCATCTGACTGTGTGAGGGTGAGCTGTGAGTCAGGTGAGACCCATTTACTCACTGGAGCCTCCCACTATAAAGGGGCTTTGGACACACAGTTAAAATCTTGAGTGGAGTGACTGTAAATCAGAGAGTGACTCCTAAAATGACAGTAAAGAAAGTTCCTTAATAAACAGATGGATTTTGCAAATGTTTGAAAATCTTCAACAGCTTTTGAGCTCCTCTGTGAACTTTTAAGATGTCTACATCACGCACAGAGATCCCTTGTCTTCCTCCAAAACCATTCCAGTCTGTCATAAAGTGAAAAGTTCTTGGCCAAACTGCGCCTGAGAAAAGTTGCTTCTATAGCTTCTACACCTGAGCAGAGGCCTGACCCAGATGATGTGACATGGGCAATGTAGGCTGACATGCAGGTCTCCTAGACCCAGCAGAAAAACACATCCAAACCACAAATTGTAACCAGCTATGGTTCCAAGCACTGCAGCCTGGATGGCTCAGAGATTTTTCTATAGGTTTTTCTTGTTTGTTTATTTGATTTGGTTTGCTTTGGTTGGGTTTGTTTGCTTTTTTTAATAAAACCAGATACTGTAGTCAATAAATTGAGGTTCTGTTTGCTAGAATGAGCTGATATATTCATAATGCTATTTTGATACATTTTCTTTCAAACCAGTGAGACTAAGAGACATTCTCAAACACATACATCATGAGCAAGGAAGATTAGTTCAACAATGATTTAGAATCATTGAGTTGTGTTTGTGCAAGCTAAAGTGCAATTTGCTTTCTTGTCTATATTCAGCAATTTATGAGACTGCTTCAGGATACTAATCAATAGTGCAATAGGCACTCTTCAGGACCAGCTGTTCAATGTAGCTCATGGAAATATGGTACAGCATATATGTTCTATGCATATATAACTATAGGTATGTTTTTAAATGAAGGAAGAAATGTTGAGAGGGTTGTAAAATATACAAAATTATAGACATCTGTTGATAGACAAATAAATCAATATTTGCAGCTGCACTACAATTATTAATTTTTTTTCCATTAAACCTTTTATTTTCTGAATAATTGACAGCTAAAGGTACAGCTAGGGTACAGCTAAAGGCAATAAAATTTTTCACCACTCAAATAATTCTAATGTACAATTTTATGTTATAATGCTACTATATAACTCTTCCTAAATATTTCAGATTTAGGCTTTAGAAGACCAGTAATAAACTAGCTGTCTTTTAGGAGATGGAAGGGATTTTTTTTGTATTCAGTCAGGTGTTTTTCTTTGGTTTCTATTACAGATGAATAGGAACTGTAGCGTTGAAATGTACACTTTTGAAATGTTGAGAGTTTTCAAGCAATTATAACCAGTCGCAATGGAATGAGGGATTTATTGACAGGTAGAGTAGCATTAGAAAACCTGTTTTTGTAATATGACACTGCTAACACAACAGAATACTTAATACCCTGTTTACCTTTTAGTTTCTTTTCTGAAAAAAAAAAAAAAAGAAAGAGAGAAGTCATAACCAATTGTTGATATTTAAGAGTAGAAGAGAGTTATGGAAAGTGTAACACAGAGACTTCCCTCTGAGCTTTTAAGATTTGCCCTTATCAGTCAGCATTGGGCAGACCATCCCTGAGAATAATCACTGCCAGGGTCTGTACTTCTGTTGCTGTTTGCTGGAGTCCATCCCTAATATGTTGTTATAAGTAAACAATGTTTATCCTCCAATTAGTGAAACTGAATTATGATAGAATTGTTGGGAAGACAGTTGCAATGTCTAGGACTTGAGTATTCATGGTTCAATGTACATTGTGGTGGGCTGACCTTGCCCAGCTGCCAGCTGCCCCCTTCAGCCACGTTCTTACCTTCCTCATTAAGAGGACAGGGCAGGAAATAAGATCAAAAAGCTCATGCGTTGGAATAAGCACAGGGAGGTCACTTACCAAGTTACTGTCATGACCACAACAGACTCAATTTGGGGAAAATAAATTTAATTTATTGCCAATTAAAACAGGTTTTCATAGTGAAAAAAAAAAAAAATGAAAACACCTCCCCCATCCTTCTTCCCAGGTCCAGCTTGACTCCTCCACCTCCTTCTCTCACCTGCGTGTCTGCAGGTCTGTTGATCATGTTTTTCCTCACTTCTCTTTCAAAACTGCCATGCAGCATTTTTTACCCTTCATTAAATACACTTTCTCACCAATGTTGTCATCTTGGCTGAGGACCTCCGTCCTGTCCTAGTGTAGGTCTGTTCTGAAGCTGTCTGGAGCCATCTGGGCCTGGGTGTGTTTGGCCTGGATCAGCCCCAGCCCCTCATCACAGACCCCACCAGAGCCCCATGGCACTGCCTGGGCGCTGCCACCCAGTACACACAGAGGGAAGCATGAACGAGAAATGTCAATCAGAAAGGTGCTAAAAGGACAAGAGCTGCAGCTGCACTGGCAGCAGCCAAGGCTGGTCTGATTTATGCTCGTTTAATGCATCCCCAAGGATTAATGGGACCTGTTTTGTTCTAGGAACCTTTAGTGATGTCTGTGCCAGGTCTCTGAAGGAAAGTTTCCCTGGGCTCTTCACTGTGTGGTTTTACAAATGGAGCACGTTCTCAGCACAGCTTTAGATGTGTTTGCAGTGTTAATCTTAGCTACTTACATACTGAGGCTCTGAAACCTTCCCAAAACAAAGCAAACAGAAGTGGGTGATAAACATTTAACAGATTCTCTTTCCTTTAGAGTGGAAATCAGGGGTGTTGTGTTCAACACACATTTTAAAATATTTCCTTAAAAAACCCTCAAAATTTCAGGTCTATTCATAGGTGAAGATTGATACTTTGATTTCATTTGCATGTCTTAGCCTTTTATCTCCTCAGTTTTATTTCATCTTAAATGTCAAAAAGTTATAATATCTTTCAGAGGTGTTTGGACAGACATTAAAAGTGTCAGCATTCTGGGGAGTCTCAATATTTTATCTCTTCAGTTTCTAAGGATCAAAATATATAACAATTTATTCAAAATTAATGAATAGTATACTTTGGAAAAGACCTGTGGAGAACAAAACAAGAGGGTCCAAACATTGAATTTGTATCAATACTGCAATATATTCATGCAACATTTTGTAAAATTGAGTGACAGCCCCTTGAAAAATGTAACGAATTTTTGGATGAGGAAAAAAAAAGAAGTTCCTGGGTTGCATGCATTTTCTCATTACTTTAATATGTCATTAAGACTTAGACATACATTTAGAACAGTGACATCTGTGGTTTGAAATGATTGGAAATGTGGCACTCATAAAACAATAGATTTATTTTTTATAAGAGAATTTAATTTGTTGAGCAAATGCAGTGTCATAGAAATGTAAGTTTTGGGGCTGGATCAAACAGCAGCTGTAAACCTTTCCAAGTAGAGGCAGCTCTATTCAGAGCTTAATGGAATATGATTCACAGCCTGCCATTCGAGCGTCTCTCACAGCAGAAATGCAAAAGAACAGCATGGCACTGGAGTCTGGGATGAAAAAGGCATTAGGATAGTTGAAGAGAGCAATTACACATGTCAATGAAATTATCCTTTGTGCTTTGGATACAACGATTCAGAGGTTACAGACATAATCACCTCATTCTTCCAAACCACTGCTGAATCTGTGTAAAATTATCATATTTTTCTGCACGCTGTAGTCTGCCAGTGTCCTGCAGAAAGGCAGTGGCAGGCTGTCAGTGACACTAATACAGTTCAAGTCTTACATGTACTGAAAACACTTCTCAGAATGCCCATGAACTACATCTATTTCTTTAATTCTCAAAGTTTTTTTTCATGTGTCTGTTACACTCATTGCTGTTGGTGGCTTTTTAGCAAAACTGATAAAAATTACACAGAAATCCATCAAATAGGGAAATGTGTTCACAATAAATGTTTCTAAAAAATAGTATCAAGGTCTAGTAAAAAAAAAAAAATGTCATGGTAGTGGTCTCCTAGGCCAGATCTACTCCTTCTAAATCCCACAAAATTTATAATCCACAAAGTATCACACAGCAGGATAGTCTGGCTTGATTTCAGGTTTGCTTAGGTCTAAGATTTTTTAGCAATTTTTCTAAATGCCTAAATTTAAGTGCTTAAGGATGCACAGAAATATTATCCCTATCTCTAATATACCTTTACAATTATACAGTTTGAAGCACAACATTGTCTGTAGTCTGCCTAATTAAATTGAGAAAAATGTTGTATCATGTACTTGCTGCCTGTATTTTCAATAATGTCCTTAATTAGGCTACATACAGAATATGGTCAAGAACTAGATTATGCAATATTCACAGCTTGTTTATCTCTGTTAGTATATTCGAGGTCAAATCAGATTCAATTCTTTTGAAGATTTTTTAATGCTTTAGTTAAAGTCATTTAAGACCATTCTGTATCTACTGACTGTTGGAGAAATAAAAATGAGAAATGATGGCTGGACAGCAGTCAGATTACTCATCCTCAGAAGCCTGGATAATTTTTAGAGCATGGGGACCTTGAGAAAGGAAATGGATTCTCTCTAGGAGTGTTATAGGTGAACATATGCACAATCCAATATACGAGCTGTGGTAGCATCTGGGTTCCCATGTTTGTTTTTTTTAGTTAAAAGCCTGTTCCTCTCAGGACTCTTCAGTACTGACTGCTGGGAAGATGGTTTCAGTAGCTGAGGTGGAGCACCTCTCTTGTGGAAATGCTTGTATCTCTTTGACAGAAACAGACTGGTTCAGCTGATATGAGCAAGGTATATTGTTGCTACATAATCACTGGAAACAGGAAATACATTGATTATATCTACTGTAGCAAACAGTGTAATTCAAAGCAATTGAAACAGGTGGTGATAAGCTCCCAATATCCATCCTAATGTGTTTCAGGATTTCTTGCTTAGGCTAAACTCTACTCTGATTCCACAGACTGGATGCTCATTAGCAGCTGGATTTCATCGGGCTGCACTCCCAGGAGTGTGCCCTTTGTCTTAATTTCCCACACACAGGATCAGGTAGCACTCTCAATATCTGCTTTGCCATGCAATCAGTGTACAGTCAGTGCAGATGACTGAAAGATTTTCTCTGAACACAGTAACTCATGCTCTAAAATTTGAGCTAATGTAATACCTTAATCAGTTGTGAAGAACTGGGATAGGTGACTTATTTTTACTCAAAAGGGTTTCAGGCTATTAGCCTGGTGTGATTCACTTGCCTAGGGAGGGGCATTTAATGCCATTTAATTTGCCCTAGGATATCCTCTTTGCTCTCCAAATGCCTGTCTCTCATGGCACAGATGTCCCAAAATGGTCAGCTCCACCTGGGTGTTTCTGGGGCCGCAGGGCTTTTCAGATGCCCATAGATACCAGACTTTATGCAACAATATGAAGCCCTTAAACACTCACTTTAAGGTGCTTTGACTGCCTTTCCCTTCTTGTTTTACAGATGTGGGAGGCACAGGTCTGGGCACAGCTGTGTGTGTCATTTATGTTGTGTCTCAGGCCTTATGCAGACACTCACCTGAGTGCTGGAGGCACAGCTCAGTGTCTTCCTCTCGCTGTTATAGATTATGTACAGGGATGTGGCATTCCCATTACTCTAAAAGAGTTTTCCATTAAATAGGATATAGAATCTGCTGTACTCAGGTGCATAGATATGATTAAAAAGATTCCAGGAGTGGCTGAAAATGTTTCCATTTGCCTATGGAAAAACTAAATATTTTGAACAGAAATAGCACTTTCCTATATATCTCCCAGCCTAACAGGAACTCAAATTAGTGAGATCTTGATTCTTCTGTGGATGAGCAGTAAATATTTCAAAAGTTTGCTTTCATCTTGTATAACATTAATCTATGTATTTGTTTATTTGCAATGATGATATAAGCCCTCCTCATGGAAAGGAATTTCCTACAGCCAAATTAACACAGCCAATCTATGCTACAAAGCAAAAAAACCCAACCCTCAAAACCAAAACCAACAAGAAAGTATGTCAATATCTGTGCCTGCATATAAAGGAAAGACATGCAACTTCAATATTTCATTTTCCCTCAGATATCTAGATCTTGAAGGTTTGAAATGGTAGACAATCACTTCCATTCTTCAGGGCAGAAAAATGAAAGGTAAGAACTACTTAATGCAGAAATTAAGACCATAAAATGTGGACATTCTTCATTTTTCCTGACAGTAGTCATGTGCCTTTGTGCTTGCAGCTGCATTTTAGAATTCACATTCTTTTCAGAGATAAGTCTGCTGGTGCCAGACTATAGCTATGGAGGGGCAGATGGATTTGCAGAACATCCACATAAAATATAAAAGCAGCATGGCAGCACACCATGCATTACAAAATCATAAATGTGTGACTTTTCCTTTAATGTTAGATTAGAGGAAAAGCTTGAACTCTTAGGTCAGATTCTTTCAAACTCATAAGAGCTAGCAACAAAATCCTCTAGAGTTATTTGGAAAACACTATTTTTCATGTGGCAGAGGGCTTTTGTGTTGTTTTGTTTTGTGGTGTTTTAACAGAATGTGCAATATTCATTTCATAACACAGTGAAATAACTCTATGAAAAGAATTTTAAAAATATGTATTTAATTTTTTATTTGTTAGATGTTACATTTGTTAGGCTAAAGTTTTGATTTGTTGGATGATTATTCCTACTCAACAGTTTATCTTTGAGGAGACATGTAGAATCAGTGTACACATGGCATATATGATCTACAACTGGTAGGTTTTATGCATAGAACACAAGAATCCTTGCTACTTGGTGAGTTTTACTTTACCTTGAACCATCACATTCAAGCACAAAGCTGCAACCTCACATGATTCCTACTGTTAATATCTAGTGATAGTTTCTGTCAAAAGGTCAATATATATCAATTTTAATGAAGCCTTTTTTTTAGAGATATATTTCAGATATTATGAAACATATTTACTGGTATTAAATTTAAGTATGAAAAATTTTATGATCTTCCAGGAACTAGGTACAGATATCTATTATATTAAAGTTTCCTCTTTTGTGTAAAATGTCACCTTAAATATATAAAAGGTGGGGAAAGAAGAATCTTCTCTACATGTGCCATAGCAAATGAGAAGTGAAGACTTAGAAATTCTTGCAGAAAAAATCCAAACAAAGCAAAAAACCCGTTTCATACAGTGACACTGCTTATCTGCAAACACATTTTCTGTGCTATTTGGAAATACCCTGCCCCTATGTTCTAGACTGTTTGATTGTTAACATCCAAGGAAGTTACAGAGCCTAAAGAAATAGTCTGAAAACCTTTATCATCATTCCTCAGGCTCTTATGTTTCATTGTAGGGGTGTCTGATTTGATTTCATGAAGACCCATAAATTAGGCGTATACCTAAAATTAAAATGTCATTTTTATCTTATGTCTTTGGTTTTGATTATTGCTACTTTATTTATATAGGCCATTTTTATGTCCTCAGAGTTTAATAAAAACCTTAAAGAGTTTTCCTTTTACAGCCTGAAGAAGCAAAATCTTTGTTAAAATAATGTGTTATTTTAAATTTAAAGAGTTCATTGTTTGTGAGTTTTTACTGCCTGTTACTTGTAATGGATGGAAAATTGTTTCCAGTAGCTTTATTTGGGACCAGAGAGCCTTTTGAAGCTTAACATTTCTTTGGAATTCTTCTACAAAAAAAAATATACTGAAAACACAAAATTATGTTTACCAGATGCTTTGAAAGACTTTTTATTTTCTTTTTTGTTTGTTGGGTTTTTTTAATGATGTTGTGGAATAGAGCAGTAAGACTGTTTTTATTTATTTAATTTTTGGTGAGATTATCTGTCCAATTTTTCAACAAATGAATAGAATATGGAAAGAAAGACTTTTCTGTTCTCTAAAAACAATATGAATTAGAAACATTTATATTAAATAGTTACACGCTGAGCTAAAGAATTATGGAAATTTTCACTTGAATTCACACAATCTTTAGAATTGGGGTTCTAATCAGTCATTAGAATCACCAACACAAAATAAAGCAACCAAGGAGGAAATCCTCCTAAACGAAAAGTTTGGCTTTAGATTGTCATGCATCATTACTTGAATCCTAGGAATTCTAAGAGCTGTATTATCCTTTTGTGAGGAATCAAATGGATCTCTGTGACACTACTGGTGCTTAGGCACAATGCTGCTGCCAAGGGATGGGGTGCATACACTAGTAACTTATTTTGCAGTCTCTAATATACCAAGAGGAAAATTAAGAACAGTGAAAGTAATTATGAATATCTCCCTATTCTTGCAAAATGTGGCACAGCTCTAAAACTGAAAGAGAAGGAAATTCAAAGACAAATGGGTGATTAACAAACCGAATAATATTAAACCCCAAAATAATGTGCACATCTAATTTCAAAAGAGATGTCTTTTTGCTGTCACTCGTCATCAGTCTGGAAATGATTATCTAAGCATGTAAGCCAACATCCACTGCCATTTAGTTCCTCACTGTGACAAACAGAAACCTGTGTCCAGAAGAGAGTTCATAGATACACTTGGATTTAGAACAAAAGGATAAATGAAAGATCTTCTACAAAGCCCCCACACACGTTATGGAATAACTTACCATTTAAAATATAGCCCAATTCTAAAAAAGTTTAAAAAAGGATAAGTTTGGGTTTGTTATTTTAATTTTCTTAAATTTTGCCTATCAAAACCATAGGCGAACCTTCTACTGAGGTTTGCTTAATGTATGAGTGCAGATATGATGCACAGAAACCTCAGTGACAGACATTCTGGACAACTGTAGTCTCATTAGAAAATCTTGTTAAACTCAGTAGGCTCAAAAAGAAAGAATGCAGTATTACCAAGATCTTAGTTTATACCTTTCATCAAACTGAAGAAGTTTCAGCATTCACAAATGCTTTGCTATTTACCTTTAACAGCAACAGTGAAATAGCAGGTGAGCTCTGTATTCTGAATAAATCCCATATTGAATGTGCTTAGTTTGCCAATTACTTTTCTTCCCTAATGCCAGTTCCCTGATAATGGACACTCTGCAGGATAGAGCAAACCTTTGCTCTTCTCTCATGCTCAGATTATTCCTCAAGGAAAAATCCATTAACTAGCAGGATGGATCCAGATGCTACTTTCAGATTTTTCTATGCTGGTGACATCCATGTGGTAGAAAAAACCACAGATGTTCTGTCAGCATTTTAGCTGAATCTTTGGAATTTGTAGTTAAGGGAAGCTGAAGCATGGTAGAATTGCATTTTAAGAAGCTGGTCTCATTTTGGCTGTATTTTAAAGTTCTACAGATACACAAACACAAAGAAGGAAAGAAAGGCAAATTTCCCTTGATAAGTAAACTTGATAAGTCTTTTTTTTTCAGTGTATTACAAATTTGAAGTAATTGCAAAACATCAAATTAATTCACAATAAAATTTTTGCATTAATTTTTTTCTTAAATTGAAAGGGTTTGTTTCTCACTGCCTATTCATTTTAATATAGCCATTTATGCAGTAAATATTACTCTGAGTTTTCAGTGACGTTACTCAAAGAATATTTGTTTTAGAAGTGTCATTATTTTCCCTTTTGGTTTTTTTTGGTAAAGGGAAGAAAAGCAACTGTTCAAATATCAAGTCTGCACTGACATCCTGGGTCATTAGATATTGCATTGCAGTGGTTACTCATCAAAGTGAGTTTCACCATATTAATTTTAATGTGTTCTTAATTGGTTGTTAAAATCCTGATGTTACAATAATTCTGCACTGAATGAGGAGGGTGTGGTTTTACCTAATTGTTGTGAATTAGAAAACAAACTGGATATTATTCCAAGAAAAAATGGAGACTGAAAGACTGGAGAAATGATCTCTTTATTATATTTCAGATAAGTAGCATTTATAATAGAGGAAAACTAATGATCTAGAGAAAGGAAATTTTTATGATGTACAGCTGTATCTTTGTATAGAAATAACAACATTATCTGTAATGTGAATGCCTGAAAATTCGGTGTAACATAATAGGGTTATATTAGAATGAGGACTATATAAGGAATATTTGTGGCATATTCTTGATTTGAATAAATATGTATTAGTCAGAGATATAAGGATATGAGTTAAAAATAAAAACAACTGTTTGAAATGCAAAGCTTCATTGTATTTAAGAATCTCAGTAACCTACCAATTCAATAAAATTTATAATTCTAATTTTTGTTTAGGATTTCCAGTTTTCATTAATGATGAAGGTTTTTTTTTTTCAATTAAAACCGGTTGAGTAGGCAACTTTTTACACAGCCCAAATTTAAGGCCTTGAAAAAAACAGAGATGGTCAGCAAAATCAAATTTCAGATTCAAAGGTAAGAACTGGTGTCAGAGACCTAACCGAACCTCAGAGTGAATAGACAGAATAACCCATTTTGCTTGTGTAACCATGATGTGCCATGTGAGAGCTTCTTGTGCCTTCAGTATATAACTGTCTTTCTGTGGGGAAAAAAAAGGTGCAATAGCATTTGTAAGTGAGCAAAAGCAAACACTTTGTGATAGCTGAATGATTTTGTGAACTAAATCCTATTATAGAGTCAATTTGGAATAGCAGGACTAGAAGAAAAATCTATAAATGTACTGGATGAATCAATAAAAATCAAAATTATTGCAGCTTCAGTAGACTTCTTCATCAGAGCAACAGGCCTGCTAAAACAATAGCTTCAAAAGGCCCCCCACAAAAAAATATTAGTGGTGCTCATGGGTTTCCAAAACCAAGGCCTAGATGCTACTGTTCTCCTCATGAGTGCATTTGGCTTGCTCACACGGCAGGAACAAAGCTAAAAGCTTCAGGCTCCACGAATGAATCACTCCTGACAATTCCAGAGCTTTCCAACCTCCTGCCTCTCTCCTGATGGACCAGTGCTACTCTCTGCCAATCTGCAGATGTGTCTGCAGCCATTTCTGTGCTGCCATGTGTGGGTACCCCAGCCGGGCGGGCCTGACTCCGGGCTTGCCAGCAGTAATCCACACAGCTGCTGACAGCCACACTGTCAAAGAAATGGTTCAATGAGCCTATGATGGAGGAACTCCTCTCCAAAGGACTTAAGAGCTTTAATGGTACAAACTCTATTTCTCACCAGCAATTTATGTCTTGTGACAATCTTGAAGCTGGAGCTTGCCATACTGTCATGAAACAGAGGAAAGACAAAATCACTGTGTCTGGATGAAAGACTATTAAGAATATGCTTGCATAGCCTGCAGTAAAGAGTAAAATTGTGCTGACGGAACAGCAAAAATGCAATTGACACATAAACAATATTTCTTTCTAGAGACAAAGATCATTCTTTCACTGGAGTAAGTGTGTGTACATCCATTGTATACACAATTGCATGAACCAGCTTCTGACTCTGACCTCACTATCTAAAATTAATATCCTGTAGTCAAATGTCCCTTAGAATGACAGAAATTTTGCAAAAAACCAACCAAACAAAAAAAAAAACCCAAAAAACCCCAACAAACAACCCCAAAACTATCTGTTACCTCAGTTCTACAGTTAAATAGTATAGTCACAGAAATAAAAGAGCAGAAAGCTGTGGGTACTTTAGGAAGATGACACGTTATCCTCAAGTATAAAGTCACTGGCATGTTTTAATGTCCAGTTTAAAACTGAATTTTTCTGTGCTCTTCTAGCTATAGCAATGAAAGAGATCCTGATTCTTCTGTGACTGCTGGCAAGTAAAGCATAAATTATGTATGTTCATTCAGTGCTTCACACCAAGAAGACAGTCAGTGCTCTTTGTTTACAGTTTGGATTTTTTTATTGTTTGTGAACAAGCAAAGATGATGAAGAGGGAGTACCAGCCAGGAAATAGCAATTGAGAAAGACTTTGGTCTTCAATGGGAAAAACTGTTTCACAGACAGGAAAGAAAAAATAAGACAAAACTAGGGAAAAGAAGCATTTTTCTATCATATACTTTGTCTGCTTACACTGTAGAATTTGTGGTTCTTAATGCTTGCAGTTTGGGAAGTAGGGAAGCAAGAAGACATTTGTGTGAAAAAGAGGACTATTTAAAGGCCAAAGCTAATAACAATTAAATATTTTTGACAGTTTTTAAAAAATGAGTAAACTATTAGCAGCAACTGTTAGGATTCCAGGAGAAATAATCTGTTAAGAAATCTTAACTACCAAACTATTTTCTTTCTAGTGAAGTAAAAATTTTAAGCCACAAACACATCTTGTTATATCTTTTCTATATCTTCAAAATATAACATTTAAATGAAATGTAGCGAAAATATATTTGTTCCTATTGTAAACAGACCTAGTATACCAACTTTCATCCTATCTAATTTTTATGTCAGAGCTAAAAAACAATGAAAAGATAGTTCTACACAGGAATATTGACAAAACAGTAATGTCACAATGAAGTAGCGAAATAGTGCTTTAATATCAGCTAGCAGAGCATTAAAAACCACAAAAAAGAATCAACTTGTGCACCACAATATTTAAGATTAATATTTTTCAATCTTATTTTGACTGAATCTTATCATCTTATAATGAATATTCATCTTATTATGACTGAAAATTACTTGCCTTTTGCTAATTTTTCAAGTTTCTATTTTGAACATATTACATTTACATTCATCCATTATATATTACATGTCTTTAATGCATATGATTAAAATGTATTTTATATATTGTCAGGCAACAAAGGAAATACTTGCCTACAGTATCAGTCCGAAAAGTTTTTTAACACTGAATTAGAGTAATTTTTTTTTCGAATGAGTAAGAAAATGAAGGTGAGGGAAGGACATAAGTCTGGTTGCTAAAATAAATTTATTGTTCAGTACCACACGTGAAATAGCAGAAAAAAACCCCAAAAAAGCATTTGCATTATGTTCATAGAAATATTAAGGACTTAAATGCTTACTCAAAAGCCTAATTTAGCTTGCCTTTTCTTAATAACATGAAATGTATTCATGTTGAAAGGCCACCAAGTATTCAGAAATAACGAGCTCTGAAACTTCCAAAGTCATCTAACCAATACTCAGCTGAGTTTTAATGATGAATAACTAGGCCAATCTTTTTTTGGTAACACAGAGCTAGGGATAAAACTTGGCCAAGCCAGAAGGAAAATGAAAGAGAAGCTTTGTGAGCCCGTTTACCCTCCCTCTGCACACCATCCACTGGATTGCTGTGCTGGTTCCAAGTCTGCTGAGCCAGGTCCTCTGAGCCATCCCTCCCTCCCTGCTCTGTGCCCCTCCAATACATTTCCTGGCCTCGGGTTGCCCGTTTATGATTTCTTCCCAGAAACAAGACGTCACAGCCCAGCTGCTCTAGACTTCATAATTAAGGCTGTCTGCTCCATTTTCCTGCCACCTTAAATGTACCTTTTCCCAAAACCTTACACTCACTTCTTCAGGGGCTTGAGTTTAATGCAAGACGCTTCTATCTGAGCACACTATTGCATATAAAATGAATAAACATGGCCAGATGAAAGGCTAAACTGAGGTGCATGTGTTTGTGTTCTCCAGACAGACTCTCTGTTCTGGAGCACTTTGTAGCTCAATAAACGTAATTTGCAGATGTTCACAAAGTCTCCTCACTTGCCTTTTTTGCAGCTTTCAGCAGTAATATCCAGCTCTGTAAAACTTTTTATTTTTCCTTTTCCCAAATGCTTTTGCATCATGGATATGGATTTACAGATGTGCTCTTCACAGATTTGTTCCAGTACTTAAGCTGCAGCCTACCAGAACTTGCTAGGTGATGGCAACTGCCTTTACCAGAATATTTTCACTCTGTGCAGAAATGAATCTAGTACATTTTAAAGTCTCTAAACCCCATCAAAAGCAGAGCTTTTGATAAAACAGATAATAAACCAAAGGACTAGAGAGTCACTGTGGAAATGGATAAATGAGGTGCCATAAACCCCTTTGCTACCTCAAGTCAGCATAATGTGTGTTGATGCATTTCTT
This sequence comes from Pycnonotus jocosus, assembly GCA_013400435.1. Classification (NCBI taxonomy): domain Eukaryota; kingdom Metazoa; phylum Chordata; class Aves; order Passeriformes; family Pycnonotidae; genus Pycnonotus; species Pycnonotus jocosus. The sequence continues at coordinate 443,525 of VWYP01033088.1, read as the reverse complement.
TGTTTAGACACACATTTGTTGTATTTCAAATTAAAATAAATAAACTCCTCCCTACTTTTCATTGTAAAAATGGAATTTGATTTTCTTACAGTTATTTCAGGCTTCTTCACTCAACTATGAAAAAAAAAAGTAATATGAAGGGTACTCATAAGTTCTTTGGGAAATTCTAGGAGATTTTAATGCTGTTTGTTACTACACCTTTATGACACTGTTGTGAATTCACTGCATAGGTTTCCTTAAGTTAAAAAGGATACATATTTAAAACACAACATATGAATTTAGCTACATTAACCCTGTTTAAGTCAGTAAAACAATTAAATCTTCATGTACCTATTAGAGAACATAACTAGTTTTGTTAGAATACAGTGGTAGCTTGGTTGTTTCAATGCCTTGAAAGAGAGTTATATGAACAGAAGATGTTTTCAGTTTTGTTTAACTTGATGTTTGCAAAGGCTATGTGGAGAAAGATATCAGATAAGCACTTTTGACCAAGTACAAATCAAATTATATACACATTATTAAGAGAAATGTAATATGTAAAGTCAGAAAACCATAAAAGTACATTCGTTTAACTTTTAGCTAATCTGTTTGAAATCAAACTGAGTGAATTTCAACTAGACATTTTTAACTAATTGTCACTCTAATATGGACTCCTGTGAGGATGTAAATCAGCCTCTAGCTGGAAAAGAAATTTGGCAACTTCCAACAGGTGTGATGTTAACAATTTAAGTTAGTTTCCTTTGTTCTGAAATGGAAAAGAATTAAAGATATCTGTGCTTTGGGTAGGGAGCTAACCCATCCTGAAATTCCACAGTAATATAAAACCAGATGCTGTAATGTCTTGGACTCAGCTGTAAGAGATGAAGACAGTTCAAGGCCTGTGAAACTTTCAAAAAAGTCTGAGATTTTTTCTGGCCACTACTTCAACACAGATATGTTGCCCACCCATAGTCTAGATTTTAGGTAGATTGTCAGTGATGGTAAGGAAGTTAGCTTAGATTTATTTTCTTGCAATATGTCACATAAAGGATATTATATGCAACTTTGCCAAACACATTTTCTCCCAGCCAGGAGAGATTCAGTTCATTCCTCACCACAGTGAATACAAATTCAACACTTTCAGCGTGGCATGATGAGTTTGTCTTAGAATTTTGTACAATGATCCACAGTTTTAAAAGCAATGATTAGTCTGTCTCACTTCATAAAAACAAAAATAACATTGTGAGGGTGTATTTTCCATTATATGGTCATTCTCAGAATCCTAAAGCAAGATTTCATGGCATAAACACAGAAGTTTGTTTAATCAGTTTTACACTAGTCTTATTGAGCAATAACCAATAATACATTCAGTATAAGGAGCAGAGACCTCAGATTTGGAATGTCAGCACATAATAACCTTGTCTAGACCTGTATCACCAGTCAGACACACAACTGATAGCCAAGTGTGACTTACAGAGGACTTTCTTTAAGCTGCCAAGTAATTTCCAGGTTCTTCTACCAGTTCTGCCAGGCTGTCTTTGCTGAGGTGAGTCAGCACAAGTCAATGCCAAAGCAAAAAACAGCTTTCCAGGATTTTTTTTTTTTTTTTAAACAACTGAGTCAGGAAGAACTGACTAGCAAAAATTTGTTCTATTTGGAAGATGGATTTGAGTTTAAACCAAAGAAAAACAGAAGCAAGCAAGCAAGCAACCAAAAAAAAAAAAATATCCATCAATTTTGCCCAATGCTTAGAACACAGTGGGGGAGGGTTAATTTACTTAACTACACTACATGATCTTACATCATGGTTGAAAGTTAATATCTGTTTTTCTAACCAAGTAGCAGATCTGGAAACAATTTCTTGGTTTCAGACAATCTTCAAATATATATTCTGGGGATAATATTTGCTATAATTATCTTCCTTTTCTTTTTAAATTTCCCAATATCCATTTTTAGAGTTGCATTTAAAAAGAATGATTTAGAACTAGTGTAGCAACAATTTCTTTTTCATAAATTATGTTTTGCTAAATTACTTCAGAGAAGCTTTCTGGATGGGAGAATCAATTCCAGCCAACTGAATATCACACTTTGAAAGATTGTCTCTAGGAGTGACATTCTCATGGATTGGCATCACATTTAATTTTGGTATTGTGCTGGCATGGGAGACGGATGGCCTTGACTGTGAAGGACCAGCTGGACAAGCCAAGGCGAACTCACCATCCTTTCCAAGGACCACTTGCATACCCAGGTGGTTACTGTTCCTACTGGCCAAATCTCTGCACTCCCAAGGCACAAGAAGACCTACAAAATCACATTATGGCCTTTTATTTTCTATATAGATATTGCTGCTCTTAGTCACAGAATGGACACTACTATGTCTATGATCAAGACATTAATTAGTGTTGGGCCCACTATGAACCCTTGAGGGACACTACTCATTATTGTGTTCCACTTGAATCTGAGCCATTGACTCTAACTCTGTGCGTCTGCCATCCAACCAATTCCTAACCCATGCAACAGTTCAATCTGATGGAAAACCCATATTTTTGCAATTTAGAGGTGAGATTTTTGAGGGGGACTGCATTACAGGCCTTGAAGAAGTTTTGATAGATGACATCCATAAATCTTCCCTTGCCCACTGAAGTAGTTGCTTCACCATAAAAGGCCAAAAAGTCGATCAGGTGATGAAACCATGTGTTCAGCTCCCTGTCTTCCATATATTTTGACACATCTTCCAGGAAATTCTACTTCTTATCAAGCACAGAGGTGAGGCTGACTGGTTGGGAAAACTGCTGCTCATCAGTGAAACCTGCCACAACCCAGGTGTTCAGTCTGTTTGCCAGCTGGTTCTTAAATAAGGCAAGCCCAGTGTGAGTGAATAACTGACTAGGTTTAAATTGATGCTTTGAAACAAAAATATAAAAGCATACTGTTTGCTCAGTTAAAGGATGAATTAAATTATCTGAACATGTACTTAGTACAAATACACAAAATTAGTGCTATGTGAGATTTTACCAGACTGAGCTTCACTGCGGAGTAGCCTGGAACATGATTGTTTCACTGGCCCCCTGTGCCTTGCAAGAGTATGCTTTGGCCAGGACCACAAGTTTTTTTCTGTTGGTTCCTCCCTGTTCTCTGGTCTTACTCAATATAGGCTAGTATGTTTCACCTCTGCTATGCAAAATTAATTTCTTCCATCCAGTAGGGACTTTACAGTATCTTCCATGAACACTTGATCACTACTTTTTATGTTCTTCTAGCTGTTAAAGCCTCAACTGAGAATACCTCAGTTTTGTCTCTTGGCATCATTTGCAAGTAGAGCAGCCCTTGTTCCAAGCCATCTATTTTTGTCTCTTGGCTGGTAACTTCCTGGCCAGGCTGTTTTGGTCTCAGAACATTTTCAGCATAACAGTGGCTCTCAGTAATTATATGAAGTGTGTTGCAGCTTTCAATGTGCTACAGAAAATATGTGTGGGTATCTAGTTATACTGCACCTCCTAGTAACAATCTATTATCTCCCCTACTCCTTTATCAAAACCCAGCTTGCACAGTCATATTTTCTCTCCTTTCTTTAAGCTTCTTTCATACCTAGAAATGCAGGCAACTTCCCTGTGCATATCCTCTCTGTAGAAAGTTATACATAAAACAGAAGAATGTGCTCCACAACAACCCAAACAAAAAAATACTCAGAAAAAACTTTGAACTAGGAAGCTGTGCTTTGGGGTTTTTCGTTTGTTTGGGCTTTTTTCTGCCTATATTTCACCCTGTTATAATATAAATTTGCTGGAAACTTATTAGGGAAGGGAGATTGTTTTATTATTTTTGATTTTAAAAAGGAGTCAATTTAGATTCACAAAACAAACTACGGGGTAGAAGAAACAATTGAAACCAACAATTTGGATGCCTGTCTGCCTTTCTGACTGTCTTCCATCCTATTTCCCCATATAATCTCTTCCATCCATTTGAAGCTCTTAGCTTCTGGGAATCTGCCTTGTCAGGTATTTCGAAAATATCTGGAAAAGCTGAGCACTTCTGTGTTATCAGAAATAATTAATGATGCATCTGCATGCTTTTCAACTGTATGCATGCTACAAAAGCAAAAAAAAATTACAAGTGGGCAATACTTTAGCAAGGAATTGCATTCAGAATATCACATTTGTATAGTTTTGGTATGACAATACAAAATGCTCCAAAAAAAGGGTTATTAACTAGCCACCTAGATGCTGGGAAAGAATATTTCTCTCCCCATTATCAATCTCCTTCCTTCTACTTCATTACATATCTCTCTCACTGCTCTTTGTTTGTGATCCACTGAAGCAAGTTTTTGTGTGATAATAAGCAATATTTGTGCTGGGGCTTTAAGCAGATTGCTGTGGTAGTCCTTTGAAAGACAAACAGATGATTCCAATCATAAAAAAATCTATAAGGTCATCAGCCACCTGTATAGATGCAGCATGTGATTGAACTCCTGATTGATTACTCCTGATTTGCATCATATTGATATAAATGTGATGCTGATAATATTAAACCTGTGTTCTTAGGTGATAGACAATAACTAAGAGTCTGTCCTCTACCATGTCTTCTAATAGCTTCCTAGGTGACTGTTACATATTTGACTCTATTACTTTGCTTACTCT
>VWYP01033088.1:389731-438870 GCA_013400435.1 Pycnonotus jocosus | reverse complement strand
TTTTTTTTTTTTTTTTGTGGTACCTTTACATGATAGTTGTGGTACCTCTACATGTGTGATACCTCTACACAGTAGTGCTATCCCTTGAGATTTCCTTTGAAGTTGAGCTTATAGCTTTGGTTTCTATAAGGCTGTTTTTGCTTCTAAGAGCCCTGGGCTTTAATTTTTTTTACAAGGGAATATAAAGGATAGTTAGTCACAGAAAGTTGTTCACACATATTACATTACTGTCCATTTCCTATATAAGTTTAAAATGTTCCTTTTATTTATACAGGCTTTTTCTTATGAGCAGTCAGAACCTCTCCTGGCTCAGTTGATGTCTGTTTCTTCTCATTCTCCCACAGTACATGTTTGTGAACAGCTTGACACTGCCTTGGTGTCTCCTTCCAGATGCAGGGGGGCAGCTGCTTTTCCCACCGGGGCCATCTCTGCTTCGGGCTGGACCAGCCTTTCTCCCTCAGTCTCTCCTCACAGGGTCGGTACTCCAGCCTCCAGTCACCACAGTGGCTCTTTGCTGAACTTCTTCAAGTTTGTCACTGCTTGTTTTAGGCTGGGGGACCCAAAACTGGGGACAGTGCTTTAGCTGTGGTCTAAGGAGTGCTGAGCAGAGGGGGATAATCCCTCTCCTCAGTATGCTGGCTCTTTGTCTGTGGATGCAACCCAGGAGGTTATTAACCATCTTAGCTGCCAGGGCACTGCTGGTTCATCTCATTGCCCAATAGGCCCACAAGGCCCCCAGGTTCTTTTTGGAAGAGATTTTTCCCAGCAGGTCAATCTCCACCTTGTATCATTGCAAGACACATTCCTCCATTTGCAGAGATTTTTTTTTTGGCATTTCTGAATTTCGCAAGGTGTCTCTTGGTGCATTTCTCCACCAGGTCCAGGTCCATCTGGATGACAATCCTGTCCTTGAGCTTATTAACTGCTCCTACCAGTTTTTCATCATCTGCAAACTTGCAAGAGTGCACAACAGTGTCTCTTCCAAGTCATGGGTAAATGTGTTAAACAGGACAGGTCTGAAGACAGACCCTTGGGATACTCCACTTGTTACTGGCCTCCAGCTGGATTAAACAATCCATTAACACCTTTTTGATCCTGATTAGCCAACTGGGGTTTTTTTTCCCAGCTTGCTTTTTCACCTATCCCAATGGTAACACCTTAATTGGGATAGAGAATATTGCAGAAGACATCTGCAATGTTTTTAAAGAACAACCCTCCTCTCATCCACAAATCTTGTTGCTTCATTGTACAAATGATACAAAAGAAATTGTTGTGATTCTTTAGTGATAAAGCCAAAACTGAATATGGAAGGGTTTTTTGGAAGCTTTTTCCAAGCCTTTAAGTGCACTTTTGGTTGGCAAAAAAACTGGGCTGTTTCAGCACGGGCTGTTTCAGGACTAACTGTTAAGTCCCTAATTCTGTGGCACGTTTCTATGGACAACTTTTTGAGTATGTAAAGCCCACACATTTGTTTGGAATGACCTTGATGAACAGGGCCTAAATCTCCCACAGTTCCATGTTGCTTTATGGGCAATTATTGTAATCTCCTGTTTCTTTGCTTTAACATTGATTTCTGTGTTGATTTAAGACACCTTCCCCTTGGTGTTAAAGAGCATTTGCTTGTTCTTGGAATAACTTTTATACCATGAGCAGAATGATAGGAAGAGTAGTACTCTTTTAAAATCAAATCAAATAAACCAGCTGCAACTTGGTACCCTCAAAGCTGCTGGTGATACCAAATTTCTTAACTTGGAAATTGTACAGCTTACTGCAACCATTCACTGCTCAATGTGAACACGTATTTAATAAAGGCAGGAAGGCTGCTATTTCTTTCTCCTTTATCAACTACTTTTACCTAGTCTAAGAGAGCTGTTTAAAATATTTCCACTTTCTGAGGATTGAGTTGGTTTTGTTTTTGTTTGTTTTTTTTTCATTCTGCTACATTATGGAAAGAGGAAGACTAGTAACTCGATTTCTCCAACTCACCTTTCAAGTTCAGCCTAGCCTTTCACTAAAGCATTCTCTTCTTTAATTCTTGACTCTGTTTCCTTAGCCCGTGATTTCCAGTTTAAATTTTCCATTCATACACTTTTTTCATTCTTTCCTTTTTGTATGTTTTTCTTTTTTCCCCACTTCCACCCATGCTCAAAGCAATTGCAATCTCTTGTCCTTAACAAGTTGATCTTTTGGCATAATGCACCCAAACTCAGCTACTTATAAGCCTCAGGCTCAAGTACTGCAGTGTTACTGTATGTTTTGTAAAGAATCTAAATATTAAAAGGAGTCAACTAAGCCTAAGATTTTTTTTTTGTTCATGGCATTATTACCTGTAAAAAATATAATAAAGAAACTGAAAAAAATGAAATAAATAATAATAATAAAATTGTTTATTGTTATCAATTGTGAAAGTAGCCATATTTTAAAAGTTGCCTATCTTAGATTACTCAATATTTCTGAAATCCAAAAAGATTGGCAAAAAATAAGCATCTCATATGAGTGTTTTCCTAATCTCTTTTTTCTCAAGTTTGATCTTCCATGATCAACTGATCAAGTTGAAGCCATGATTCAGAGAAACCATGAAATAAAATAATAATTCATATGTAGAATACAAACAAGTAAAAAGGGATGAAAAGCATGAAAACCCATTAGACAATTTTGGCCTCTTGGAAACCAGTACATGAACACAAATATCATCACCTGAGCTAGGGTGACAGGATTTGTACACTGTTATACCATCCACCAGCAACAGACAGAACTTCAAGCTGTAAGAACTAGTATGCTGTGTAAGTAATACACTAATATTTGATGCACCCCTGCTCACCATTTCTAGTCCTATTTCTGAAATGTAATGAAATCCTTTCCATTTTGAGGAAAGTTGGATGCTGTCATTAGTGGAAAAGTGTCTTCAATATGCTATTTTTCTGTCTGTTTTGAATTTGGATGGAAAGCCATGCTTTCAGATGCCTTACCGCTTTTCACCACTTCTGTTAACTTAAAACTTTGCCTTTGTACCTTTATTCCTGAGCCCTAATTATGATTAATCAAATGTTATGCACTCATATCAATTATGCAATTTGTCAGTGCTAGTGTGCATGCAAACACAAGACAAGCGTCAGGACTTCTCTGTCAGAGAATAGTGTTTAAAAAAGAATTATCTTTGAAATAGCATTACATCTGAGTTTGCACAACTTTACAGCTGCCCCTTTGACAGTATTTACAAGTTACCTGACTCTTTGACTCCCTTTATGCTTCAGCTAAATGCAAGATGATTTTTTTTTGTGTAGAGTAAGTAACAAAGGCATGCCTCTGTCACAGGGTCAGAAAACCTCGAGTCAAATGTATACCACATGCTGCCTTGGCCAAAAGTACATCTTAGTGTAATAATAGAGGCAGTGATCTGACAGCTTGTCTCCTGGGCCCTTGCAAGGCCACCTTGCCTCTGAGTGCACATACAAAGATATCTTGTGCTTTCGCTTTGAAAGTTCCCCTGAGAATTTTTTGGTAGGATTTTTCTTGCCAGGGATTGCTTTTGAAATGTGCAAAGGGTTGTGCAGACAAAAAGAAATCATTACTGCAGAAATATATGAAATATGTACTCTGCTTAAAGCTGTTGCATTTCCTGTGCTCACCAAACAGTATGTCCTTTTCAGCAAGGAGTATAAACAAACAAAACTAAAATCCAAGAGAATCAAAACAAAGGTACAAGCATTCAGGTTTTATAAAAGAGAAGCTCCTTTGGAGATAATTCACCTCCTGAACTTGATGGCAAAGCATTTCAGACTTGGATACCTAATGAGATACACTAAAATATCATGTTCTACTGAAAAATCATGTGTAGTCACAAATGAATTTCAAAATCTGAAAAAAAAAATCATTAAGTTGTAGCTCATTTATTATCATTTCCTTGAAGATTTTTCTTCTCCCTTGGTATTTGGAAAAATATTTTAGAAGAAAAATCTTTCAAAATATTTAAAAGAAAGAATATCAAACCTTCATATTTCCACTATATAGTTCATCATTCAGTGTTCAGTGCTCAGCATTCTTCAAATGTCCTGGATTCTAAACATTGCAGAGGCTTTTTTTATTTCATTAACTGGTTCCAATAGGTTTATTCTCTGAAATCTGAATATACTAGTCTCTGCAAGTTGTTCCTCATTTTTGTGGGATGTTTAATGGTATTGTCTAAACCTCTTGCATCTGCCTGCCTGAACTTGTGAAGAATTAGCAAAATGTAGGACACAGTTAAGTAAGGTCTGCATGCTGTCATCCACTTCATGTTTCATTGACTCTTAACAGTCTTGGTATTAAAGAAATATTTTCCTTGTTGATTTTTTTTTTTCAATTTTAATTTCAATTAGCACTGCATCAACAAAAACAAAGGAAAAAATTTAGGGAATATTTAAAATTAAAAGAAACTCCACTTAATTGCAAATTTATATGAGTGGACTCAGTTTTCTTGAGGGAAGTTCAGACATTAGTGCTAGAGGAATAAATTTCTCAGTCATACCAATCATGTCACATTTTCCATATAGCCCACGCATAAACAAATTAACTACATTTATTAATTCTATAATTTTTGGTTTAATAGAGAATTCCCCAACAGGTCTGAGGTCAAGACCTGATCACATGAATGAACTGAAAATCTCAGAAGTCCTTCATAGTTGTACTGCCACTAAATAACACCAGATTTTTCTCACATTTCAGCTAAATAAAAGGTAAAAGCCAAGTCTGCCAAGATTATAAGGACAATACAGTTCTTCAGCAGACTCCTAAGTTAAATCCAGTTGAGGTTATTTGATTTAATTGGAACATCTGTTCCATGAGGAAAGATCAAGAGTTAGGGTAGCTCAGCCTGGAGTAGAGAAGGTGGCTCTGGGGAAACCATACTGGAGCCTTTCAATATATAAGAAAGATGGAGAGAATTTTTATCTGAGGTCTGCAGTGCATTCCATGTAATGCAGTAGTTGCATTTCATTTACAAAAGTTTTAAGGTCCTGATAATACAATGAACATTAAATAATATTTTACAGAATGCAGGTCATAGTTGCAAATTTTTCAGCTTCCAAGTGTTTTTTTGATTGTGCACACATATGTGGAAAAGAAAAATCTTTCTACGTGTGTGCACACCCACAAAAAACATCCAAGTATAAAGCAACCAACTCACCACAATAAAACTAGAAGTGTTTAATGACAAGCTAAGTATAATGTAGTGTAACTTGTCTATATGACTGTATTTAAACTTCCTTTCTATGTACTGGAATAGGTCTTAGCAAGTCTGATCTTTCTTGTAGCATTTAAGCTTTTCTCTACATATAGAAAAAAAAAAATTACAATGTTTGTAGGAAAAAAATAAAATAAAATAGAGCTTATGTTTACAGCACTTCCCAGAACTGCTTAGCTGTGGTTTTCAGTAGTGTTCAAATGGCTCATAAGGGAGGGTTTCATTTCAAGAAATAGACAGACAAGGGAGCCATCATAAATATAGAAGGCACTAAGTATGAATGCTGAGACCACCTCAGTGGGCCTTTTTTCCAGGTCCTCACAATACCAGGAATGTTGCTGTTTCTGTTGAAGATACTCACAATTTGTTTCAGCCCAAGGACCTGTTTTTGTATTTTCCTTCCTTTTAAGAGCCATAGGGAAGCAAAGGAATAATTATGTCTCCATTTACCTCTGTCTCTCACTCTCTGTATTTAAATAATTCCATACATTCTTTTTCTAGTTCACTTGCAAGCATTTATGTGTTAAACTCAATCTGTGTGAGCTAGTCCACTGAAGCTTCACAGACATGTAAATTTTAGTATAAATCTTGCAAATAAAGAAAACAAAGGGGCATGATGAGACCTGTAAGAGAATATATCACTCTGACCCTACTCAAAGGCAGAATCAACTGTACCTGAGCACCTTCACATGCCTACTTAACATATCCTGAAAAATCTCTAAAGAAATAAGACATAAGTATTTCAGTAATTTATGTAATTGTTTGCCAATAATTCATGATGCTGTTATACAGTATTATTTGTCTTTCTTGGAATTCAACCAACTTACCTGTCCCTTCATCAGAGTGTTCATATTTGCACACTTATGAGTCCCCACTCAAATCAAATGAAGTGTTAAATGCCCTTGAGTATCAGTGACCACTATGAATTAATTTTTCTTAAGGAATTACAGTATTTTTATTTGCATCCTTGATGTTTGCAAATCAAAAGCAAACTCTTGCTAAATATCTACATTTTGTCTGTATTTTCAAATGTGATATTACTAGTACTATTTATTCAAATTATTCCTATTTGCTGGAGGTTTTTCAGTTGGTAGTTACCTATTTTGAAAATAAACATTGCAGAGCCATACTTTAATTCAACTGTGAATAATGTAAATACTACTTTCTGTGGTGAATTCCTGAAAGTCGATAGGCATCTTGAAAATAGATCCATGAAACATAATTCAGGGGGAAGGAAAAAAAAAAACAAAACCAAACCCAAAAATCTCAAATAAACAATCAACCAAGCAAACAAACAAACAAAACTTATGGGGAAGTTAAAATTTGCCATATAAAAAGTCTTTATCTCTGACAAATTTTGATATACCTTGGTTTACATGTTCAAATAAGGGATAGAATCCAAGTATTTTTAAATTTGGGAACTACGTTAGAACATACTTCACTTATGGAACCTTCTTCCAAAATTATGTACAAAAATGAAGGTCATCCCATGGCAGTTTCTGAATGGACACATAGGACAAAATGATCTTTGTCCTTAGGGTTGCACTACTTATGTGTATACAGAAGAACTGTAGCAAAGAAAGCTGAGCCACAAAGTTAAACCTCTGCATTCAGCATCTGCTTGTAAGACTAAAAATATTAGGAAAGTATTGTTAAAATACATTATTATTAGTATCATGTTGGAAGATGACATGAACCCAAGCCTCCTGCGTTTATATACATAAATTATATATGTATAAAATCACTTTCTCCCATCTTGAATAATATCCTGTTTATGCCCAGCACAAAACATTACATGCTGACTAAGAGTTTTCCTAAGACAGGTCTTGCAAAGATTTATTTGTTTCAATTAATTCAGCAGCTTTCCCTTTCCCTTCTTGTGTCTAAAATCCACATGCACACTAATTATGTTTGCCTTGAGTTAGATATCTAGACTGCCTTAGAAGGAGTGGGGGATGATTATGCATTCCAAGCAGACTTTCTTAAGCTCTTACCACTCATAATATTTCTCAGAAATATTTACCAAAGAGAGAAAAATCTTTTGAAAACTCATGCAGATGGTAAATCAATGGAAGAATGTTTCTAAAAATAGTGTGTGAAGATGGTTACAAATTGACTCTTGTTAATCAGTATACACAAAAGTGGATAAATATGTGTGTTGGCATTTTCTCTGGTTAATTCAATATTTTTCTGTTGGCAGATACCCTTGAATCCTTATGCAAATGCTAAGTATGAATGACCTCAATCCCCCATGGTAGTAATAATAAGCATAATTGTGAATGGATGTTCTCATATCTTTGTTTTTTTCAAATAAAGATGCAAGACGGCTAAGTTGTAGCGTGATAAGAAATCAAGTATACATCTACTTCAAGAATCTTTCATCATTACCTCCTAAAAATTATATTTTTCTAAATTTTAGCAATCTCTTTTTACTTGAAAAATAATGTGTTTTGTTTTTGTTTTTGTTTTTGTTTTTCCCCTTGTCTTTCTTCTTCTCATCTTCCTGCTCACAGCTCTGGCCCATGATAATATAAAAAACCCCATATACGTCTTCTATGTCTGTAAAACAAATTGAAAATGTCATCATAAACACTCTACCTCAGACAACTAAGCAATAGTTTCAGGTCAACATTGCAAATGGCCTGCTGTAAATCAGCAGAAATTGATTTCTTAAACCACATTATGTAATCTTAAAAAAAAAAAAAAAGAAAAAAAAGAATCTGACATTAAATTAAATGCCATGCCTTTGTTATCTGAGGTTTTGATGTCCTTAGATAACTTGACATAAACTGTTTCCCATAGGAAAAACATATCTGATAGATGAGTTACAGTCTAATTTTGCCACAATTGGAACCTGATGAGTGCTAGCCCAGGTGATCTGCTCAGGAAGAGATTTGATCAGCAGCTCAGACTTCTATCATGACTGCCTGCCAGACACCATGACATCCTGTCAGGGTGGAGTTATTACTTCAAGGGTATTCAGAGGTCATTGGCTTTCCAGACATATGTCAATTAATAAACTGTTTAATGTCATTAAAGAACTTCTTTAATTTATCGACATCCTTGCACTTAATAGCTGAGTGGATGTTTTTTCTTTTTCCATTACACACATCAGCAGAGAAGAAAAGTTGAATAGATGTTTTAGAAAGATTTCTAGATTAGAGATGTGCCAAACTATGTACAGGCAAGCTATGTACAGCAGGGGCAAAGCCAACAAACTGGCACACGTATTGTTTTATGAAACTTTGTCTGGTCTGTCATTTCTAAAGAACCAGGATACCTCTGCAAAGATCATGCAGTGTAACAGCTGAAAGAAAAGGAGTTCAATCCTTGTGCAACTCATCTGCTTCCCTGTACATTTGCCAACCTAGTTTGTAACTGTGGCTAAATAAAACAGAAGAAAAACCATGTGAATATTTTTTAAACTTCTGTGAGTTTTGTACATGCTCATGGGTGTATATTCTGACTGAGGCCTTTGAATGCAAATCAGTAACAACACCACCGGACACCTGCAGGAGTCAGTTAATCTTACCTGGGTTTATATGTACAAAAATTAGACATCCAAGTTGAAATAAATTGTAAATCAACCTACTATTGGGAAATTCACCTGCCCTATCCTAAACATCTACATTAGGACCAGACTGCTCTCTCTTTAAACACCTTCTCTTCACTGATAATAAGGAGTCAAGAACAGTTTGCTCAGGGTTTAGATGGTTTCAGCACCCTAACTGGAGCAATGCCATTCTGAACTCCTTCTGTTTATTTCAGAGATATCTGAATCAGCTATAGCTTTTAGTTTTCAAGAGAATATGGGCAGTAACCCATGTTTGTAAAGTCATGTAAATTTATGTGTGCTAATACATAGCTTCTGTTATTATAGATAATCTATATATATGTATAAGATCTGAGTCTTAAAATTAGTTATCTTTCCCAGTTTAAATCCTACTCTTATGTTGTATAAAATCAAAGAACATTAAAGAAATGTTTCTATAGGTGTTGAATTCATTATCATAGACCTTGCAATTTTCAGTGTAAGTATTGCAACAACAAGGGGCAAAGAAGAGTGGTCTTATCCCTATTTAAAGATCAGGAAATTAATATATTCATGAAACAGGCATAATACCAGTGATTGAAGAAAGACTAAATAGTGTGCTTAAGGTCATACAGGAAGTCTGTGGCAGATCTGGAGCTAAACCCAGACCTTTCCCCTCATATCCGTGTCTTGAACTGGGGACATTCCCAGTGAAAAATTCCCATTGAGATGAGTCAATATATTGTCTGAATAAAGACAAATGAAAGGAAAAAAAAAGCTTTTTTATTTATGTTGTTTACTTTGATAACTGCCAGACACTAGAGGTAACAACTTCTTCACACAGATTTGTGGGGGTCATTACACACCACATATCAGCAGAAAGCTCTGAACAAATGTGATTTAAATTTGGCTGGTTTTGCCTTTCCAGTGTGTGGCACTTGCTGTAGACTTAATTTTTAAAACTTGCTATCCACAAATGTTTTAGATCAAAACTGGAAACTTTAAAGGTAATTACCAGGTCACATTACAGACATGAAATGGGTGGTTCTGCTAACCAAATGCAGAAGCATAAAATGCTTATTTCTTTCGTTATAAAAGTACTAAATATTTCCATATTTCTGGAAATTAGCACCATTCAAGGCAGGAAGAATGTTGGTTGGCAATTTCTTTTGTTTGTCAGCAGTTATCCTTGTTATGGATTCCAAAAACAGAAACTCAACTCTCACATTTGTATTTTCTGAGAATATGTGTTGAGTTTCTGTAGCATATGGGTAAGATATCATACTGCAGGGAGGAATTCCTACAAATGCATTCTACATAGAACTATATTTAAAAAAAGCTGCCAATCCCTTTAAAGATGAGGTCAACCAAGAGATCCAAGTGCAGTAATAGGGATCACTATTAAAACTTAGCCCTCATCTTTGATAAAGATTAAAACTGGAATGCAATGAGATGTACCCTTAAACATTTTCTTAACAATCTTAACAATCTTGCATTCTTGTCACATTAGTTTGTATTTAGGAGTTCTCAGATGTCATAAAATACCTAGCAAAATCTGACTATGCAGCTCAAGGACCATCTGATAAAATTTCTCACCTCATATATTTTTTTTTTTTAATGAGATGCTGTGAAAACTTTTTTTTTAATTTATTCACAAAATTCAGAATATACCTTGAAAATTTAGGCTGATAATGTCTTTGTTTGAACCAGCTTTCTCTACAGCCAGTAACAAGCAACCTGTGGATGCACATAGAATGTTGTCATGGAAAACTTGGCCCAAAAGTCAAAAACAAATTTAGAAGTTACCTTTTGCTGAAGAACATTCTTCTGTTATTGCCTTCCTGCCATATTCAATCACAATGATGTAAAGCTCACTTTGATTAGCCCAAACAAGGTGCACTCATGCTTTTGAAAGGCAAGTAGCTGTATTTCTGTTAAATGCAACCACTGTGCAGCTTTAACATTAATGAACCAGGGAGTGTCAAAATTATATTTTTACAAACTTGTCTCTTGAATGTCTAGTGCAGGCATTTCTGCACTTGAGTACAAAGTAGAACTTCTCAAGGAGCTGCCTAGATTAAAGTCAGGCATCCTAGTCAAGGCAAACAAGGAGCTCATTTTAGGATGGCAAAGTTGTCCAAGCATTAACCAAGCATCCACCTGGAAATCTCGTACCCATGTGAGTTGCAGGTTGCCTGGAGCATGTCTGTGCTCCATATGCATTGTCAGTGTCCATATGGTTATGGTTTGTTTTCCCCACAAGGCTCCTGTTTCATGACTGTGTACGTTTGCTCACACAGGACAAGGAACATATTCTCTGGAGAAAAGATAATGGTGAGAACTGATAGATATTGTAGGAGAGTAAACGTTATTTTTCTGGTCTTTTACATGTTCATTTCGCACTCTTATTATTTCTTTAAAATACTGAATATGCTATTTTTTTCCTCAAAGAAATGAATTAAAACATATGCCTTGATATCATCAAGATGTTTTGCAGTAGAAGGCTGGTTTCATGCAGGAGCTAAATTGCATTCATCCAGCAAGCTGGTAGCCAAGAAAAGTACAGCAACTAGAGGATGCTTATTCCAGCTCCAATTCTGATTGTAAAATGCATGCAGAGATCAAAGAATCTATAGTCCTTGTAATTAGGCTTTTGCAGGTAAAAATTCACCCAAAGCTACTTTGGAGTGTAAATTCTGCTTCCATAAAGGTTTATTTTGAATTTTATTTTAATTTCAGTTTACCTTGATATATTATCTTAAGATAGATTTTAAAAAAACCCACCAAACTTGATTTTTATCCCTGATGGTGAAAACCAGGTCTATGTTCTTTTTCTGCAACATGCTCTTCAATTTAGTATCTGTAAGCCTCATACAGGATCCTTGGCTGCCCTGGGACACAGCTAAACTATAGGTATGTGCTGGGTCTGAGGGGCAAGGTTCTGCTAGCAGGGAAACTATAGGGGTGGCTTCCCTGAGAAGCTGCTGGAAGCTTCCCACATGTCCCAGAGCCAATGCCAGCCAGCCAGGTGGATCCACTGCTGGCCAAGGCTGAGCTAATCAGAGGTGTGCTTCTGGGATAAGGTATTTAAGAAGCTAAAAGAAGTTATTGCATAGAAGTAATTGTGGCCAGAGAAGAGATGAGTGAGAATTTGTGAGAGAAACTGCCCTGCAGACACCAAGGTCAGTGAAGAAGGAGGGGCAGGGGGGGCTCCAGGCACCAGAGCTGAGATTCCCCTGCAGTCCATGGTGCAGACCATGGTGAGGCAGCTGTGACCCTGCAGCCCCTGGAGGCCCAGGGGGAAGCAGAGATCCACCTGCAGCCCCTGGAGGAGCCAAGACCAGAGCAGCTGGATGCCTGCAAGAAGGTCAATACCTCATGGGAAGTTCACACTGGATGTGTGGAGAGAGGAACCTCTGGACCTGTGGAGAGAGGCAGGAATTCTGGACCCATGGAGAGAGGAGCCCAGGCTGGAGCAGGTTTGCTGGCAGGACCTGTGACCCTGCAGAGGACTCACAGTGGAGCAATGTGCTCCTGAGGAACTGCACTCCATGAATGGGACACATATTGGAGCAGAGCATGGCTGTAGCCTGTGGGAAGGACTCATGCTGAAGAAGTTTGTGGAGAACTGTCTCCTGTGGCAGGGACCCCATGCTGCATCAGAGGAAGGACTCCTCCCCCTGAGGAGGAAGCAGGGTCAGAAACAAGGGATGAACTGACAACAACCTCCATTCCTGTCCTGTGCTCAGGAGAGGAGGTAGAGCCCAAGGAGGGAAGAGCAGGGAGAAGGAGGTTTTAAGATTTGTTTTACTTCTCATTATCCTGCTTGGAAATAAATTCAATTAGTTTTTCAAGTTGAGTCTGTTTTACAAAGATGTGATGGTAACCGATGAGTGATGTCTCCCAGACTTTATCTGAGCTTATGAACATTTTATATTTTCTCCCTCCTACCCAGATGATGAGGAGAGTGATAAAACAGCTTTGATGGGTATCTGGCATCCAGTCAGGGACAACCCACCACAAGGTGATATCCCAAATAATAATTTGTACTAAACAAATTTCAGGGAGAGTGTGTCTGTATAAACAAAAAATGTTGTATTAAACTGAATAAAATCTTGAAATAATTTTAAGAAGCAGGAACTTTGGTGTCATGACACCCTCCTTCCCACTCCAGTAATCTAATTGTTCTGCAAGATTTAAGTAATGTTTTGGGGTTTATGGAAAATAATATTAAATATTAATTAAATCAGTATGATCATTTTAAGTATTCAGTCTGTCCAGAAAATGGTTAGAGAAACCATTTAAAGAAGTTCTCTGAGGCCTAAAAGTGAAATATTAGTCTTTCAATTAAGTTTTTGATAAATACCCTTGGAGAATGTCATGCTCAGGAAATAGAACATCTTTGAGTCTGGTAAGTGGCTCTTTTAACATGCAACATTTTTAGATTCTCTATGGCTTAGCAAGGAAGAAACAGAGGCATTCTTTATGTTCCATTCTTTTTAATGGACAAAGTCTATGATATGTTTACATATTACAGTGAGCAAACTGTAAAAATCCTTTTGGAAAAGGTTTTAATTATAATAGCACTAATGTTAATTATACAAGATTTTCCTCAAAGCTTCTGGGTTCCTCTCTGCATATAAATTAGTGCTCCTGTCTATCCACAGCAATTAAAAGTTGACATTTATTATATATTTTTTAAAGTTTAAATAAAATTTTTTCAAGATATTTATGTACTGTTTTGGAAAGGTCTTCACTCAGTGTCTAAATCAATACATATTTCATGACTCTTCACATCATTTACTTAGTACTACAAGTGTTGTTTTGTGTGTGACCAGCTGTCAAAGTGAATTTGTCCAGAATTAGTAAAAAGAATGAATAAACTGAGCACCAAACTCAAGTAAACCTCGTTTCTCATTGTTTTAACTTCAAGGCCATAAAGTTCTAGTGAAAAAAGCTGACCTTTTGAAGAAAAGGAATTATTATAACAAGTATTCCAACATACCCTAATTAAATTCTAATTAAATATGCTAATAAAATAATTTTGTTCCACTTCAAATTCAATTACAGAATTCTTTTGGATGGAAAATCAATAATTTGTTCCTCCATTTAATTATTCATTAAAAAATTCCCTGACAGAGGTAGGACTGCATGTGGAAACAGAATCTTTAACATGCAATTTTAATCCTACAGCTAATGCCTTTTAGCTAGTGAGTCTTCATAGTATGTGCTGCTCCGATGAAGCAAGAAGCTTTAAACACCTGAAATCTGCTGTGGGCTTGTGGGTTGTGGTAACATATTCCATCCTTAATGGATGTCAGCTGAAACACTTTCACAATCATGCATGATCCTGCTTGTTCCCAACAGCTGCAGACCAAATATCTCAATTGACCTCAGTCACTGCCAAGTCATGTGAGGGCTGCTAAATGTGTGGGCACCGACATTTGTTTACAGGAATTTGTTCACAAAATCTTTGCCTCTTCAAAGAATTAATTTTCCCCTTCTGTGAGCACAATGCATGACATGCTGATATCACCCCTGCCTTACAGGAATAGCCCTGTTCAAGGAAACAAGGGCATTTGCAGTTGCCAAAGTCCAAACTTCCTCCTCAATTAAATAGATTAAAGATACTTCCAGGGTTTTAACCACCCTGAGGAGAAATTTCTCCTCCTTGACAATGGTTTACCTTTTTGTGAGGAGATTGTGTCAAGTTGCCTGGGCTGATGGGCGTGGTCAGGATAAAAGATTTGTCTGGGAAAAGTAAATTTCCCTCTGGGATGACAGAAGTGTCTCTGCTTCCTTCCTCGGGTTGCCAGAATTTAATGAAAAAAATTGTAAAAATTCTATTTACTTTCTAAAGTAGGTTTAAGATTTGCTTGCCAAAACTTTGTTTTTGTAAGATACCACAAAAAATCTGACAACAGACTTCTTTAACAGAGCTACAAGGTTTGCAATAGTTTAAAAAATGCTGTATTGAATGGGAAAGGACAAAAATTATTTGACTGAGAATCAATATTTTTACATCAAGTTGTAAGAATCTCTCCTTAAACAACATACAGTGTAAGATATTGGTGTAAACTTGTATTTAATTTATTTTCAAAATTATCTCTTCCATTAAAGAGAAAAGATAACTTACATATATTTTAAAATTATTTTAAAAAGTAAATTAGAATAAAGTGTCCTTTCAGTTAAATACGTGTAAAAATGCCTCTTCTGTATTTTAAATAAGAATATTTCAAGAAATCCTTAAAGGCAAGAAATGTTACAATTTTTTTTTTTTTTTTTGTGATCTGTAATTTTGAGTCTCAAAGATTTGGCTGAAGAAATAATACTATGGTTGATCACTCTCTTTCTCCATCAGTTAAAGACAATTTGTAACTACTTTACTAAATTTCTTTCAACGAAGTATATGACACTTTTAAAAATTACTAGTGTGTTCAGTAATACTAATGTTTGCATATGTTCAGTGTTTTGAACTTGAGTAAAGTAAAAAACTTGAGCAAAGTAAAATCTTTGGCTCAGTTCTCTTACCAACACAGGTAGATATTTATTGCAAAAACCTAACTACAGCATCCCAGGCTGGTACTGCAATAAGGCACTGTGCACCGTGTCTGAACTGGACATGACCAAGAGCCAGATTTTCCTACCTGCATTGCTAGAGTTGCTTCACAATCCAGATAGTCTGAGAATAAGTGTTTGGAGAATGCAGTTCTGTAAGTAGTTTATTAAAGGGAAAAATTTATAATTTAGAATGGGAATCCATCTTTGTTGGTGGCAAAACCCACAGATAATCACGGCCCATGATCAGCTTCAAAGACCTAAACAGAACATTATTTACAGAGCATTTTGCATATTAAAATATAAATTTGGGATAAAATTTTTACCCTTTATATCTAAAGACATGGTACACATCAGCTACAACTCTCATTCTAGTCTGCCAAGAATTGAATCAGCTGTCACTTCAAAGGCAGTGAACCACAAGCAATCAAAATGACTCTTGAAGTTTTTAAAGGTATTTTAGATTTAATCTCTGAAAAGGAAAATTGCTGTGTATTGATATTTCTCAAACATTTTTTAATGTTCTAACACATCAGTTATTCATCAGACTTCAGCAATAAACACTCTCCAGATTAAAAAGAACATCAGCTATAAAGGTTTGGATTTTCAAAATTGCTTGAAGGACTCATAAACAGTGTCCATTAGAATAAGTGGAAAATATGTTGTTTATTTGCTTCAGAAAGTTCTCTAGAGGTGTTAAGTGTACTAAATGTGATGAAAACAGCTTTTAAACTTCTTGAGATACAGCTGGAATGATATTTGGCAATATCATTGATTATTGAGAAATACTCTGTAACTTTAAAATAATCTCACACAACAAACTTCAATAAACTCCAGGGAACATATGTTCGGGAAATTGGTGTAAATGAAAAATGCAGTTGTGGAGAAACTTTATTAATTTTTATGGTGCTTGATAAAATGTTGGAAATTTTAGAATTTTTTCCTCCCTTTTAAATTTTTAGTCATATTTATTTTTATGTCATCATATAGAAACATAATAAAAAGTTAGAGGTGCCAATTATGGGCACTACAGGAATAATTTTTTTTCATGGAAGGACTTAAACAGTACCCTTGTGTGATGTTATCAAACCTTTACTGTACATTTCTTCTGAATGAGAAAATCACACAGTTTGAGTTAATTTTTAGCCATTCAGTATATGCTAATTTTAAACATTGATATTCTGAATTACATTATCTCTATAGTAGCTCAGTGATGTTACAGGAAACTTGGCCAAAATTGTTTAAACATGCAGTAAGGAGGGAAGGTCAACAGCTTTACTAATGAAACTGGAGGTTTTTCTTTGCATTTTTGGTGCCTTTTTTGCATGTTTTGGTTTTGATTGTTACATTTTAGTCGAGCTGGCTGAAATTTTCTATCTGCTTTTTTGTGTATTTGAAACCTCTCATGTAGCAAATACTTGTGTGTTATAATTTTTTCTACAGTGAAGAAAGCCATTATTTCAATGAACCACATATGTAGATAACTGTAGACAAGTACATCTATAAAACTTTTATAGAATCAAAACCCATATGAACCCATGTACTGTAAAATTCATGGTGCTCTGTCTAAACTAATACCTTCATTAGTAATGCATGATTTACACCATTTCCTTCCTATAAAGCATGACTTTCATGACACTCATTAAACTCAGGGAGAAATCATGTTATCAACCTGTTCACCTGTGTAAAGCATGTTTTTCTTATTCTCTTGTAAGGTCAAACTAAATCCTTTCACAGACCATACACTCTCTTTTTCTCTGTGTCTGTCTTCCTCTCTGAGACAGACATTATACATGTGTTTATGCTACACTTTTTTTCTTCCTTCACTTTCCCCCTCACTGTCCTACTTCCCTAAGCCCCTCTTTCTTGTAAAAAGTTAGTTGAAACTGAACTTTTCACATCTCTCTGAGAAGCCAAATAAGAGTGCATCAAACACACATTTGAAATGTTCTGGAAAATTTTACTACATTGCTCTTGGCTTGGATAAGAAAATGGTATTCAAAATGTGTGTAAGATTTAAGTGAATGGCTGATGAAATAAAATGGATATATACAAGAACAAACAAAGAAACAAACAAAACCCCTCCCAAAACAACAACAACAACAAAAAGAAAAACTTTTGAAAATTGAAAATTTATCCTAACTTGTTGAAGCTACTTATTTAGGTGTAATCTCTTAAAGAATCACCCAGAACTTCACACTGAATTCCATCATGTAGTTTTATCCCTTGCCTTCACAGTTTCTGGGAGAAATGTTTAATCTCTAAATCTATTGCATCATCATCCGGGCCACAGTTGCTACCTAGAACATGCACCATTGTTTTGTGGGATAACTACAACCATTTTCTGCCTGGGGCTGTTCACAATGGAAATTTTCTATCCACAAACAATCTTGTTTCATAATTGCTTCTAATGAATGCAGAACGTAGTGAATGCCAAGCCAATCTTTTGAGTCCAAATCCAGGGTTCTTCATCAAGACAATGAATGTGTATTCTTTAAATAGAACCATGTTGAAAGTGCTTCTGCCATAAATACAGTATAATAAATTTTCTTTAAGGGGAATGTAGTATTTTAGAACATTGCTTAATTAGGGATGAGCAGAAAAATGGAGTCAATTCCTTCAGCTTCAGTGAGTGCAGCAGAAGCAGTACATTTTCATTCATTGCCAAGGCACCCATTATTTATATTACAGGCTGAATAAAAAAGAGAAAGTATTTAAAGTATTATATATGGTAAAGCTTCATTTAATAATTTTAATGCTTACTGAAAGGATGAGGCTGGATGGAGGTGATGTTATCTTCCTCTTAAGTGTCATATCTGTGGAACTGATAAAATTTCAGAATATTTTTATGGCCTTGATTCTCTATCGGTGCAAAGCACTAGACAGCTACTCATTTTGGGAGAACAGAAAGAGCCATAACCATGCTATTCAGTAATTAAATCAATTTACAAACCTGTGGGAAAGTCTGAGCTGAACAAACCAAAACTAAACTTAATAGTATTATCCTGCTAGTTAATGTGAAGTGTATTGATAATTTTAAAAAGTTAGAAATCTGTGCTTAAAGTCAACATTTCAACTGACTGTAAAAGTTCCCATGACTATTAAACACTCCAGTCAGTGTTAAATCCATGAGGCTCTTTTATGCAATAATCTTGGCCACTGAATATGAAAAACTGCAGTTGAAAGGAAAGAGTCTCTACTGCTTTCTCTGAAAACTGAAGGGATTTAATAAATTGAACCTTGCTTGAGGAGTAACTTGCAGAAGAAAATACCTACACTCTGCACTCCAGAGTACAACAGTGTTGCGGTGTATAATCATGATTTGTAAATGGTTCTTCCCTTTCCCCTGACCCCCCTATCCCACCCCCTGGTGGTATCACCCTGTCTTGTCAATCACCCTGGTTGATCCTCTCCTATTTGGCAAGGTGTCCAGGTGCCACCCTTCCCATTGTGGTGCAAAGTGCCCTTGGCCTTGACCACGCCCCTCCACCTTCCCCAGTGGATACAGAACCCCCTGGTTCAGGTTTCACCCAAAGTGACATAAAGAGGTCCAGAGTTAGTCTGTTTCATTCTGCCTTCCATCCCCATGGAATAAACATCTTCCTGAACCACAGCAGAATCCGCTCTTCATTCACCAAGCCTCAGACCACGTGGTGGCTAGGGATTGAACCCCACGAACTACCAAGTGGAGCAGGGCTGAGAAACTTCTGCTAGCTGGTAGCAGAAAAGCCCTTGGCTCTACACAACAGGATGTCCCATATAATTTTTCCTATAATAGTGTCCTTGGGTGTTATACTATTTGGTCTATAAGAAAAAAATATGGCAAAATGATTTTATTAAGGATATTGCATGTGATATAACTTTTAACAAAATTAAAATATTCCAAGAAACATTATTTGGATTGTTCTACACTATATTTCAATCACCCCTTGCTTAGCATTTTCACTTTGGAAGAAAGGGACTGCTGTGGTGAATGTTCACATTTTTCTAACAGTGCTTCTGTGTGCACTGAGAATTTGCTGGTTCAATTCCTTCTCCAGGGTTGTGAAGCCGTGGTTTCCCCACTCTTCAAGACTGTCCCATTTCTCTTGGCTGTTGTGAAGAAGTGATGTATTCTACAATTAGTTCTCTGTTTACATCCTTCTACAGTGCACAGAGGCCTGAACATTCACTGAGGTCCAGATCATCTGTGGAAGAGACTGAAAGCAGCATCCTATCCTACAACAGTGTAAGCTGGTTTAGCTTCAAAGGGCTGGGGCCACAAAAATATTCAGAGGGCTGGAGAATATTTCCTATCAGTACAGGATGAGAGCTGGAATAATTCAGCTTCAAGAAGAGAAGGCTCTGGGGAGACTTCAGTGTGGCCTTCCAGTGCTTTAAGGGGACTTATAAAAAAGAGGAAGAGTGACTTTTTATATGAGCAGACTGACAGGACAAGGGGGAATTTTTAAACTGAAAATAGCAAGTTTAGATTAGATGTTAGGAGGAAATGCTTTATTCAGTGTTAAGGAAACTTCCCAGTCTGACCATTCTCAATCCTCTCTGTCTGTCCCACTCCCAAGGCCAGAGACTTTCACTGCTGGGCCTGGAGCCCCTTGGCAGCAGTAGCTCCAGTGACCCCCGCGGTGGCCCCCCCACTCCCCGCNGGAGCCCCCCTGACCCCCTGCACACCCCACTCACAGCCACACACCCCAGGCTTCCCCACCACTTCCACCCCAGGGTTCCGCCCCAGAGTCCCAGGTGTCTGGTTCCATAAAGCCATTTATTGATGGGGCAGTGACACAGAAACAGCTCCAGCTGGTGCTCCTGAGGAGGGACCCTCACCAAGGAGTCCTTGGGCTTTTATATCCTCATGGTCCAAGCAGGCACAAGTCTTGCTCTTCCTCCAAGCCCTTGGCTCCTCCTGGTGTCCATTCACCTGCCTGGGCAACCGGTCCTTGTGCCCTTTGTTCTGCTGTCTTGGGCTCCCACCCAAAGCTCAATCTCCTCAATCTGCATCTTGCAGTGCAGCTTGAAAACTGAGATACCTGCACCTGGTGTATTCCTCACCACTCAGAGGGTGGTGAAACACTGGAGCAGGTTGCCCACAGAGGTTGTGGCTGTCACATTCCTGGAAGTGTTCAAGACTAGGTTGGCTGGAGCCCTGAGTGATCTGGTCTTGTGAGTGGCATCCCAGCCCATGGCAGTCATAGTGAAACTAGATGACCTTTAAGGTCTCTTTCAACCCAAACCATTCTGATTCTATGACCAAAGCCAGATGAGAGCTTCATCTTGTATTCTTCTGTCTATCCAAACATAATTTATCTATGTTTCTGCAAAAAAGGTTCTATGTCAGTGAAATATTGGTTTGTAAATCCCTTTATTTCCAAGCCAGTTGGATCAAATCTATTCAGGTGATCACACCAAATAAATTACCCCTGAGGCACAGGAAAGGATGGCATCAGTTCACATTCCAGCAGATGTTCAGCTCTAATGATGATATCAGATAGAATAGGAAACCTCTTTCTGCAACAATACGACTATGACTGGTGATATATATGGACATGATTATAGCTGCAATGGTGATTGGCCAATATCCAACTATGAAATTTTTTTTCTATAATTTAAATACTATGTTAGTAAGCATAAAAATCTGATAGTAGTATTGTTACCTGTCTTGTGTGGTGTCTTCATTCATAAAGAAGTCTCAATGATCCCATAAAAGATTTCGTATATACATATTCAGTTAATTGGCTTCATGCCTGCATTAGACATGTGATGTTCTTTTGTGAGCATGATAATAAATTACAAGGCTTCATTACTAATAAAAGACTATTAACTGAAATGCCACTTCTTTTTGTTATTTTATTTACAGGAGGAGAAGATGTAAAGTACACTGTTAGCTTCTGACAGAAAAGTAAAATTCTTAAACATGTGAACAGCTCTAAGAAGGAGTGCTACTAAAGGCTCTAAAGATGCCAGGGCAAGGGCCTACCTTTGTTGATAGACAAACAATGCTGTTTCTCAAAAGGCTGCAAATTGGTTAAGCAAAATTTTATAAGTGACAAAAGTAAAAAATTTGCTTTTTTGAAATTTGCATAACTTACTTGAATTTCCATTAAAATATGTAGAAACTCATTCTGGAGGAATTTTCAATAAAAATATTGATAATAGAAACATTAAATAAAGTTTAAAAATTTATAAAACTTGTTTTCCTGTCTTGTGCCATGGTTCATCTTACCTTGAATGCCACAGAACAGATAGTGTCACCGTTATGAATACAGTTCCAATATTAGATTATGAAGATGCCATTTATCAGTAACAAATAAAATCACAGCTGCAAGGAAGTGAAAGTTCTCAGTGATAGATCACATTGGTTTACATTGTCATGTCATTTGTGAATTCATCACTGTGATATGTATGATAGTTCTGGATGATTAAACATTGAAAAATAAACATAAATTGCATCAGCATCAAGATCTATTTAAATGCATGAAAAGAAATTTACTCAATTACTGCTTGACAATGTAACTAGTTGAGAAAAGAAATAGTTGTTCACAGGGATCACAGAATACACGTTCCTTTATCAAACAGAAGGTTGGAAACAGAGCTCAAAATGTTTTTTTGTTTCTCTTGAACATTAACAGACTTCAATGTAGGAAATTAAATATGAGATGGATGTGTTATGAAAACTAATATAAATTTATATTCATTCTACAAGTTAAAAAACTTATCATGGCCAGAAAGTTTATAATAAGGGTTTTGAATACTTTTCCCAACAATTTAAATGAACATGGCCTCTTACAAAAGAATGGTGAATTAATTGATGTTAGGAGTAAGCACACTTGGAAGTGATATAGGCCAAGTGGGAGGTGCAATACATTGGGGAAAAAAATGCTGCTAGAGCATTGGCAAGAATGAACATGAGGAGAATCAGGTGCAGTTCCAGTAGAGCTGTTGAATTCACAACAGCACTAAGTATGAGACAATGTAAAGTATGAGACCACTTGTCCTAGGGCACTTTCAGCTGGAGGGATGGCAGCATTTTTAGCATAAAGGTAGATGTGCTGTTCTTGACAAGTGAAGCTGATGTTGCATGCTGCAAGGAACATCTGTTGTCTGCTGTCTTTGAAAAAAAATCTCCACCCTCTAGCAGGAACACAGGTACCTTCCTCTTGTCTTACTTTCTCTCACCCTTTCAGAAGCTTCTTTGGTGGCAAAAACCCTATCCAACATTTTCTGAACCTTTGGGAAAACATCTTTCTGTCACTTTTGAGGCTTGCTGTCTTGTTTGCCTCCTGTTTCAGTTAAACTCTCAGCTCCTCTTAGGCATCCATGAGGATGAGCTTTTGCCACATGCTCCTTCCACGCTCTACCACTGTGCTTCCCCACCCTCCTGATATCGCTGCCAGTCATACATGCTTAATTGTCCTTCAAACAGACACCATTTCCAGCTTTCAACTGGGCATACAGGCAGCCTTTTTGACAGCAGAAGTTTTAACACAAGTTTGGGTTAAACTTGCGTTAAAGAGCACCTGCAATGAAAAAAAAAAATTAAAAATACGAAACCATGCACCATATGCTGCTGAAGAACTCTCCATGCTTAGTATGGTCAGTATGTTTCTGACCTATAAAGAACCACAATTCTTTATTTGATTCATGCCATGTTCTTACTATTGAGCCTTAACTGTCTCAAAATGTCACACTCAAACCTCATCAAAACAATTTCTTGGGGATTTTTGGCTCATCATCCCTGATAACTAAGCTCTAAGGAGCACATACTTCTCTCCTGCTCTAGAGCAGGGAGCAGCTGAAAGAGGCAGTGTTCTTTTGACACTTGAGGGGAAAGCCTGGAGTAGATAAAGAGAAGAGGGTATTTCATTAAAGAGGTTTTAAAAATTATAAGGCTTGTAACAACATATAGAAATCTTGGATAATTTACAGTATTAATAGTCCTAGGGTTCCTATTTACCCTAAACATAGTCAATTCCAATATCAAGATGTGAAGGCTAGCACCTAGGGAAAAAAAAAAAAAAAGGAGAGCAAGAGACCTTATGTAAATGCATTCCATGGTGTTAGAGATGCCACAAGACGCTGAAGGATCTCCTGTGAGCTCTTTCCCCTTAGCAAGGCTGCACACATGTTTTTCTAGGAGCTGAAACAGAAGTGTTAGCAAAGACGTAGGAATCAGATGGAGAGGTAGGGAGTGAGGAGCAGCACCAGGCAGAGATGGTGGGAGGAGATGCAAGTGAGGCAGAGCCAGGATGGCACAGAAGCATCAGCAGAGGCAACTCACTGCACAGAGAGCCAAGTGAGCTGCAGCAGTGAGACAGCCAGCAGGAACAACATGAACAACAGGTTGGATCAACTAAAATCAAACCTTGATCCCCAATGAGAGTTAAAAATGTTAATAACTGAGTGAAAGCTACTTCAGAGGAGGAAAAACATCAGTCTTACAGTAAGTAGTACAAGGGAAAACTCTCAGGTTTTATAATTCACAAACTGTTTATATAGCAGTTTTTTGAGTTTTCCTTTGGAGTTTCTACTTTGTTGGAGTTTCATTCTTTTAACAAAAGTATTGTTTGCAAACGATTTCAAATATGTTTATTAGTGGAACATAATAATCATCTGAGCACTGGAATATTCACTGTACTTTTCTGAGGTTTCTTGAAACAGGGCTGACTTGGTGTCTCTTTTAATAACCTTTTAAAATTATTTTTTAGCTATTTCATATATTTTGTACTGGCTTCATAGCCTTTTCATCATCTACAGTTTAAATTTTAAAGGATTGTCTTTTCTCTATATATGAAAAGATCTTCTGTATGATGATCTCCCTTCAAAATAAGATCAGCAACTCAGTCCTGGTTCTGTTTTATTCTTCATTCTTCCTCACTTCTGGAATGAATTTGAAGTAATTTGAAATCTGTCAGTAAAATTATTTAAGGTACATTTAGCTGCATTTCATATGACTGAGGTTTAACTGAGGTAATTTAAAATTCATTATTTAGCAGCCCTCTGAAGTTGTGTAAATAGTCCATTGTAATGTATGACTGATTGATTTATTGATATATATGCCTCCTTCAAGGAGGAATTTGGGTCAGTATACATCATGCAAAAGCTATTAGGTTGAACCTCATTGCTTTCTCAGGGTGTAGTTTGACAAAATAGGTTCCAGTGAGTTGATAGGTTGAGTAGTGTATCTTTTTCAGGAGGCAGGGAACATTAGCATCAGTGGAGTCTTTGAAAGTAACATTGGAATGAGTATAATAAAACCTGAAAATAGGAGTCAGCCATGCAGTGCTGGCAGATTACAAAATCTGCTACCATTTTAAATGTCTGTGTTGTAGTCCTGGGGGGGGGGGAAGTACACTAAGACATGACTAGAATTTCCTCTTTTGTGGCCTTGACAGTGACCTGCATGCTAATCCAGGAAGGAAAGTGTTAAACACTTACTGTGTGTGTAGCAGTGCTTAGCAGTGAACCTTTACATCCAGTACAATTAATACCCCCTTGTGTGCTTCTTTGATCCTAGCCCTTTTGATTTTAACTCCTCTGATACCAATGTCTAGACAAACCCAAATTCCTTTACAAAAAATGTAATCTGCTTTGAAGGACATATGGTTCTGCTCTAAGAAGTACTGACAAGAAGTGGTTTTTGTAATGCAGTCTATCCATCATTTCTAGGTAGGAAAATGCAGAAAATAGCCAATCCCCTGAAAATGAAAGTCTATGGATATTTTTTCTCTGTATTTGTATGTAAAGCAGGTAGATACAAAACTGCTGAGGGCTGATTTATATTTTTAATCTAGAGTTCATAGTGGCATATAGTCACATGATTTAAAGCTACACAAGCTTGCAGCAATGACAGTTCTCAGGACCTTTAAACAATTTTGGAGAACCTTGCTTGGTCCTCAGAAGCTCCTGGAAGCCTGGAGATCAGCTCATTTGCACAAACAATCCCATTTAAAAGAAAACATATACTGCCTGACACATGGTATAATCTTTGAAACAGACAAAACCAGTGTGGGAAAATTTTAAGAAATGAAAAGGGATGGCAGAGAGATACTATTTTAATGGAAAGTTTGGGATTACATCGAAGGTCTAATGTGTTCTGAGATACAGTGACTCAGGCTAGGATAATCACCTCCCTCCCCAAAACCAGTGTGAACAGATGCTGTTAGTAAGCTGGAGTGGTTAATCAGCTGAGTTCACTTCATAGCAAGGAATCACCAAGTACCTGTTTGGTCATCCTTATTTAAAAAAAAAAAAAAAAAAAAAAAGGCTAAAAGTAAATGCTCTTCTATGCAACGAGATCATTCTTACTGTGAATTAAATCTAAGTAGAAAAAACATGTTCAGATCTATTTGTTGCAGAAAAAGAAAGAAGGAAGAAAAAAGAAGAAAGAAAAAGGAAAGAAGAGTAAAAAAAGAAGGAAGGAGGAAGAAGGAAGAGGAAAGGTGGAAGGTGAAAAGTCTGACTAAATACCAGTTAAATTTATTGCATACGATCTTGCCAGCACCTGTTCCTTTCTGTCTGGTGTTCATAGGATCAAAAGATCTTTAACATAGGAAAAGATGGTTAACTCAGTTACTCACCAGTAAACTATATCTCCAAGACCTATGTCCAGACATTTTTGAACACTTCAAAGAATGGGGATTCCACCACTTCTCTGAGCAGCTTGTGAGGAGAAACAAGGGGCAGAAACAACATGTCATGTGATATAATAAACTGACTACAACACCCATTCCCTATGCCCCTGTTCTGGGGGGAGGAGGTAGAGAAACTGGCAGTGAAACTAAAGCAAGGAAGAAGAGAGAGGTAGGGGTAAGAAGTTTTAAGGTTTGGTTCTGTTTCTCATTACCCTCCTTTGATTTTGATTCTCAATAAATTAAATTAATTTCTGCAAGTTAGAGTCTGTTTTGCCTGCGATGGTAGCTGATGAGTGATCTGTCTCTCTCACTGTCCTGGTCTTGTCCCATGAGTGTTCCATTCCATCTTCTTTCCCCTGTCCAGGCAAGGAGGGGAGCAATAGGGTAGTTTTGGTGGGCACTTGGCATCCTGACAAGGTTAGCCCACTGCAGCCTAAAACTGGCTTGGCCAGATTTGCTAGTCTCTATTTCTTTATCTAGAAACTGCTGAGTAGTTTATAGCCTGGAGTTTCCAGAACCATCCTGTGCTTCCTGTCTGGTCATGCCATGATTTGTTCTCCTATACACTGTGTCCTATGTCCCTGCTCTCAGGCCAAGTTGATGTCCTTCCACAGTGTATACATCATACTCAAATATTTACATGTTGGAGGCCTGCACAGAATAACTACTTGCTACTGCTCTTCATAAAAAAAGGGTACATTAACACATGAAGACAGCAGTGCACATAAAATTCTCTAGGCAGAGGTGACCCCCTGAGTTGTGCAAAAATTACTGTTACAGCTAAAGAAAGTAAAAGAGAGTGGCCAAAATGAGTTCAAACAGAGCAAGCTGAATAGTCTTCTGTGCTTGGTCCTTGGCCAGTTAATTCAAAGCTTCTGGACACTGACCAGCACGGGGAAGAGTGTAGACACTGAACTAGAGTCCTCCATTATCTTACGACCTTGAAAACTTTGTCTTCTTTATTCTACCCCTAAAAGGATGTTGAACCTAAAGGGATTAGAACCCTAATTCTTCCCATTTTCTTCACTAATAATTGATTTTTTTGTGCTATCTCCACATTTGCTTGGCCTGTCAGAAAAAAAAGAAATCACTTATTTTCCTGTTTTCAGATATAGCAGGAACAGTATCTGGTAATATTCATCTCATCTTGGAGAGGATTCTTTTAAAATTATTGAGATTTAAAACCCTTATTGAGGTCTGCCAGTGACTAGTGTCAGCAGTAGAAATCAAGCACTATTTTGAGCGGGGATGAATTTTATTCTGCTGAAAAGATTAAACTGGAAATTACAGAAAGACCATTTAAAAAGCCACTGTCTTCAGCTAGTGGGAAAACCTGCATTAGAGTTATCTTTGGTACATTGCCCACATGTACATTTGGTATATTGCCCACAGTTGATTGCTTGTGTTTTATAGGCGTTATCCCCAAACTATCATCGTGCCTTTACTACAATGGAATCTGTTGTAACTAAGAAAATGCCTAAATGCTCCCAGCACTGATGCCCACGTTATGACTCAGAAGAATGTCAAGTATGAAGGTACTGCCTGTGATGCTGCAGGACCATCCTGGGCTGCAGTGCTTTTCTCAGCACTTCTGCCAAGAATAGCATTTGAACCTTGATTGCAGCCTTGCTCTTCTGAAGTGTCGCCTGGCAACAGAATATGTATGCAGTGATTAGTTTTTCCCACTTAAGCACGTTTTGTGGCTGAATTTACCCAAACTTCTCTGACTTGAACATTTTCTGCTTGGTTAAAACGACAGCAAAAGCTTAGTCACAATGAGCTATTTTAAAAGGTACTGAGCTTTCAAATGACTGTAATAAAGTGCTACTTTTGATGCATTTCTGCCATGCATTTGTATTTGCATAATTAAAAGGAAAGATTTATACATGGAGAGGGTTTTTTTTTATTCCTTTCCTCTAAAGTTTTTGCATATAGGCTGCCTGTGTTTGATGCTTTTGGCAGAAGGCAGAAAGCTGTAAGTTGCATATTTGAAAAGAGGCGTAAGGCTGAATATTAAATGAATACAGTTATAGGTAAGCAAAAAAAAAAAAGTAGAAAAATTAAATGCCCTCTTTCTACCTTTAGATTGGGCATGTATGGATCTTTAGTTCTTACAATGAATCTTAGATTCATTCTTAACCTTACCCACTCTTGTTGATGTATGCTTTTGTGGGCGTATGACATATATATTCAGAATGAAAAGGAACATTCAACAGGTTCCAGTGCTATTAAGCTTCATCTTCTAATCCTGTCTTTTACATCTTCAGTTTCTGTGACAATAACTTTCACCCCACTGCTGAGTTTATGCCAGTAACAATATGTGAGTGCCAGTTTATCTAAATTCTTCTACTGTTTATATCAGCATGACACTAAAGCTTTTCTTTTTACATATATATATACATCAAAGGAGAAAAAAGGAAAAAATCGAAGTAGCTGTGATTCAAAGTAAAAAAAAATACTGAGATCAATAGTTAGAAAAAGCCTC
The DNA here is from genome assembly GCA_013400435.1 of Pycnonotus jocosus. NCBI lineage: Eukaryota > Metazoa > Chordata > Aves > Passeriformes > Pycnonotidae > Pycnonotus > Pycnonotus jocosus. The sequence continues at coordinate 410,446 of VWYP01033088.1, read as the reverse complement.
AAGAGAAGTAACCATAGTAGGGAAAGGTGTGGGAATGAGGGCTGGAATCAAGCTGGATTTGCCCTAACAGGGAGGATGTGGTGGGAGCTGTACCAGGTCAGATGTGCCTGCCTCTGAAACATGCGCTGTAGCCATGCAGCGAAAGCTTATACAGGCAGCATCATGAAATTTCTTTCTTCCCTTTTCTACATGGTTCTTTATTTTCCAGCATGAGTTTCAGGATCATTGCCTTAGCTGTTCCACCTGCTTATCCCCAAGTGGGGAGACACCCCAAACATCTAAGCTGCTTTTCTGCAGAGCAGTACATCCAGATGGGCAAACAACTTAGGATCAAAGAATAATTTAGGTTGGAAAAGACCTCTAAAATCCATCATCAAGGCCAACCATAAATCCAACACTACCAAGTCCACCAGTAAACCATATTGCTGAGTCCCATGTCTACCCATCTTTTATATACCTCCAGGGTTGGTGGCACAATCCTGGGCAGCCTTCTCCAGTGCTTGACAACCCTTTCAGTGAAGAATTTTTTTTCCTTATATCCTGGCACAAGCTGGGATCATTTTTTGTCATCTTAAATTGATGGGCTTTTGAGTAAAAGGACAAAGCAATGCACCAATATCTCCCACTGAGGTGATGAGAAACACGATAAAGTAGGGAACTGATATTAGCGACTGCACTTGTGAAAAATAGATGTTTAATGACAACAGGCTGTGAAGGACACAGCCTCAGCTTTCAGCAAGTGAGGAATAAATGCCACATTTGACTGAATCTTTCCCATCTCACACAGGCTTTCCCTCAGCTTTTATCACGCGTGAGCAGAGTTTGGCACAGTAAAAATGGCATCCTCCTCCTGTCAAGTGCATTTGCTCCTACAGTGCCTGTGAATAGGCACTGCCCAGGATGATTCAGAGAGTGGAGCCTCCTCCAGACAGGCATTGATTGTGCTGCTTTGAATCAGACGTGGTATGACTTTTACTTACTGCTGTAAATTGACTTTGTTTGCATATCTATGTGTCAGTTTTGCCTACATACTAAAATGTTATCTGCCTCCAGTTCCTTCAGAAAGGGAAAGAGCATGTCTCAATATATAAGGACCATTCATCTAGGGAGCACTCAGGTCAGGGTCTGTTTTGAAGACATCTTTCTCTACTGGAACTGTTGTAAATCTATATCCTTCAAAAAAGTATTTATTGTATATATGTTGATAGAATCAGTGCCACAGCTGCTTGATACATATTAGTGAAAGAAAGTTTGTAGAGACTGTTTAAATGTTTCCAGTTTGGGAAGGTGGTGGTAGGAGGGAGAGGACACAGGAAGAAATACCCTTTCTGATGTGGTGAATCCCAGGTGGAACACTTGTGGTTTCATATTATTTTTCTTTTTACATCCATCTCACAACTCTTCAAAGAGTTCAGTTATAATCTGACTCATGATCTCCACTGGTATGGAAGGGGGAAGTCCCTGATATTAACTGCATTTTTTTTTTCTGGCCATTTGTTCTAATATTTTTTTCTAAGCATTTATATTGTATGTTGCTGTATGTTTTGTTTTTGTGCACATCTGCCAGTCAGTCCATCTGGGTTCAGTGCTGCCATTAAATGCCCAGCAGTCAGTCTGAAGCTCTCTTGTGTTGTTACACATAAAAATCAGAGTGGGAATGCTTCTCAAGCTGCATGTATTTTAGCTTTGAAAAGTGTGAAGAGAAGATGAAATGTCAAGGGTTACCTCTTGCTGCATTTCTGTAATTATTTTATCATCATTTATGATTTATAGCAGATGTCTGTGAAGCAATTATTGGAAATATCACTATGTATGTACACTTGTGAGTGAGAGAAAGAAGGAAAAAGATTACTGTTTAGTAATACAGTGCTGTTTATAAGTACTTGACAGACTGAAATGATTGACGTGTCTGGTGACACCTTCCTTAACCTGTGTTTTCTTAGAAGAAGCTGAAGAAGTTATTATGAAGAGAGTGTTAGGAGCATCATAAAATAAAATCAGATCAATCTTTAGAATAGATAGGATACCTTTGGAGGGAGCATAGAGGAAAATCATTTATCAGAAAACAGCACCAGGCATATAGCACCATTTGTTAAAGATAAAGATATATATGTGAATATTATCTCCTTACAGGCCTGAGAGGACTAAAGGGGATGATAATGAATAAATTCAAGCTAGGAGAAATGATAAATTTTTACTCTGAATTGGAAAAAAATACCTTTTAGCAGGTTTCATAAAAAAATTGAAGAGAGGAACTTCCACAGTTTCATGGTGAACTGGAGATAACAGACTTTATTTTTTGTCCTTTAGTCACTTTGATTCCTGACAGAAGATACTATTTATCCTGATGTCATGGTATTTATGTTGTTATAAAACATCAGTATTTTCTAAAAAATCTCTGCAATAGATCAAGACCCTGCTCTTATTTCCCACAGCTGTTTCACCTCTCTCGTAAGCTCTGTTTTCTGTGTCTCAACTTCCTCATCTCACCCAGTGCTTTCCTGCCACTCAATATTATTTGCACCCACCCTCAAAGATCAATTTTTGCCAAGCCATGATTAGGTTGGTTTCTGGCTACAGTTTAAGGCTCAATCAACCCACTGTAATTCAGTCTCCCTTGTCTCCATCCACTATGCCTGCTTACCATTATTGTTGCCTCGGTGAATATATTCCTTGCCCTGTTTTTTCTTGTCTCCTTTACAGATATTAGATGTTTTCCACAACATCAGTTCTGGACTTCAGTCTTCTACATCACCTCTTAGGGGGTAGGATGCTCCAAGCATGGAACTGGGGGGCTTGAGACCATCACAAGGCTACAGTAATTCACTTGTTTAGTGCTAAAAAACCCACATTACCCACAGTTTTTCAAGGTTTGCACTTGGGCTGAATAAAATGGCTTTTCATAGGGGCAGTAGAAGACGTACCTTCTTCAAGTATGGATCATTCTAATACAGCAAGGACTTGCTTCAAAGCACTAAGGAGATAAAGGAGATGAATTCTCTCTAGAGTAAAAGTAAGAAAAAAAGTAAAAGTAAAAGTAAAAGCAAAAAAAGTAAAAGTAAGAAATGAACCAGAAAATTTTAGTCATATATTACATTTTAAATTTTATCTTTCTTTGTTTTTGGAATTCTGAGAAACATTTTATGTGACATTTAGAAAGCAATGCTTAGCATAATAGATCCTTTGGATGAGAAAATTATGGTCCAGACTTTAAATGTTCCATCAAGTTCTAAACTCAGAGAAAGTCTTTTACTGGGAATTGCCAATGTTGGCAGCCCAGTTCACAATTTAAACATCTTTTATCAGTCCTTTAAAACTTAAAGCAGACATTGAATATCCCTGCATAGGATTTTAGTGACTAGGGTTTTTTTAGGCAGGGGAGAGAATGGGGTTCTGTAGGGCTGAATTTTGAGAGAATAACCCTGTGTCAGACAGAACCAGTTCCAACTCTAAAACAGACCCACTGATGCCCAAAACTGAGCCCCTCAGCAACACTGGCAACACCCACGTGACAATGTATTTAGGAAAGGGTAAGGAATTATGTGCAGCAGCTGTGAAAGAGGGGGGAGATAATGGGAGAAAGAACTCTTCAGATGCCAAGGTCAGTGAAGAAGGAGAGGGAGGAAGTGTCTTGGGTGGTGGAGCAGAGACTCCACTGCAGCTCATGGAGAAGGTCATGTTGGAGCAAATGTCCACCTATGGCCCATGGAGAAGATCATGGCGAGCAGACTGTCCCCCTGAACACATGGGGGAGCATGTTGGAGCAGATGACCATCTGCAGCCCATGGATACCTCCACTCTGGAACAGGTAGAGTTGCTCTGAAGGAAACTACAGTCTGTGGTCATTGACCAATTCATAACTCATGGCATTGAGTTTGATCAGGTGCATCTTTACAAGAATATATTTGATGCTAATGAAGATAGTAATGTGACAAAAGTGATCTACAAATGGATTGAAAAAGTTCTGGAGTAGTATATGAAAGCAGGAGATGAAGTCTATGCTGAACTGACTAGTGAAACACAAGAAGAAACTCTTCCTAATTACATAGGAGAAGCACACAGATTCGTAAAATGATGTTAATAATGCAAAGCAGTTCACTAAGTCATCCTAGCAACATTTGTGTTTTGGTGTAATAGAATACTATTGAAAGATTTCTTTTAAAATCACTACTCTTCATTTTAAGGACCCTTTTTTTTTCTACTGAGGGTGTGATTAAGCTTGTACTGATGTCAGCAAAAGGACTTGGTTTAAAGTAAGCATGCAACTCTCATTATCATTATGGTATAGTAATTACATGCATCATCAAAAGCAAAATGTGTCCCTAGGTGCATTCTACTGTAAACTCTACAGTGTACTGTACACACATTTTGTAGCTCATTTTAAAACCTGGAGATAATATTTTTTATAGGAAAATTGGGGATTTGGGAACGCATTATATATCAGGAATTATTATTACCTGATATAAGTGTGAATTTTATTGGACTACAAAAACCTATGACTGTCCCTCTGTACCTTTACACCACAGTGTAGAGCTGCCACTAAAAGGCCAGAGTGAGCCCAGTTATTCCAGCTGAATGTCGGGTTTGTGGAATCTATAGATGGTAGCCTGTGTGTGTCTAAGATTCTGGATGACTTTTTTCTCCATGAATCTGCTTATCTGTGTTATGCTGGCACAGTCAAGTTTCTCTTAACAAGACACTAAATCTCCATTAAATGTTGAGTTAATGTTTGACTATTTTAGATTTTTTTACATATATCATAGATTTTTAGGGCTTTTTTATAGTAATAAATGAAGTTACTGCTTTCTGACCTCTTGAATATTCTTTTCATGTAGTACATAAACACTTTACTTTCCTGTACCAGTTTCAGAGATGGCATCACCTAAGTATTTTAGATATCTTCCTGGTTTATGTGATACTTTCTGTCTTGTTGCTTTTCCTTTCATAATGGTCTTCCAACAGCAAAATATTTTGCATTTGAATCTCTGAGCTTACATGGCTTCCCACAAAAATAAGTGCATTGGAGAGTAAAAATATAAAATTATAATACAAAATCACATATGTCAATTGTGTTCTTTCTCAAGTTTTCCTCCAGATAACCTAAGACTGAAAGCCAACTGTAAGTTAGTCCTATGTCAAAGTATTCAAAATAATAAGATTTCTCACATGTTTTCAGTCATTTTGCTGGTATTTCTAAGAGCCATTCCAGGTCAGGTCTCTCTCCATCTGACTGAAAAGGATCAAGCAAATAAAGTTAAATAAGTAACAGGAAAAAGATGTAGGAAAGCCGTGTCTTAGCAAAAGTAATTTTGTTTGAAGAAGGGAAGAACTTGTTTTTTATCTTCAGGTATTAGTAGGAATCTCCACATCATTAGTAATTAGGTGTTGTGGTGTATAATCATAGATTTGTAAATGGTTCTTCCCTTTCCCCTGACCCCCCCCATCCCACCCCCTGGTGGTATCACCCTGTCTTGTCAATCACCCTGGTTTATCCTCTCCTATTTGGCAAGGTCTCCAGGTGCCACCCTTCCCATTGTGGTGTAAAGTGCCCTTGGCCTTGACCACGCCCCTCTACCTTCCCCATTGGATCATTACCCCCCTGGTTCGGGTTTCACCCAAAGTGACATAAAGAGGTCCAAAGCCATTCTGATTCATTCTACCTTCCATCCCCATGGAATAAACATCTCCTAACCAGAGCAGAATCCGCTCTTCATTTACCAAGCCTCAGACCACATGGAGTCTAGAGATTGAACCCCACAAACTATCAGTGGAGCAGGGATGAGAAACTTCTGCTAGCCGGAGCAGAAAGCCCTCGGCATCCACAATTAGGCACTATGGTTTTCCTCTAAATTACTTCCTAGTGGCAAGTCAACCCATTAACTGTCTATTTCACACCACAGATGCTGAAACACCCAGTTCCTTAATCAGACAGAAGGTTTCTCACACCTGTGCTCCTCTCTTTATCCCCTAAACCTGGCTGGATCCCGTGAAGTGCAGCTGATTTTATACAGCATATGCCAAAAGCAGATAGGAAGCAAGATACAAATCTACTATTGAGTAGTAAGTACATGCTCAAGTGAGGGAAATGCCCAGTGGAAACTCCCATCTGAGCTGGCTTGGTGACTGATTTAATTGTTGAATTCTCTACTAGCCCTCTATAAAACACATTTCTGGCAGCTGTTTCACTAAACTCAGATAAGTAAATATATAGTGGATCTTCCATCTGAACCCCAGCTTCCCCCTTAAGCTGGGCCTGACAGCTATATTCAACATTGGTATATGTTGAATACATGTAGCCAAATAATGCTGAGTTTTATATGTTGGAAGCAATGACTATTACAGTAAATCTATAAAGTCTTAATAGATTCAAAAAGAAAAGAAGAAAAAATGGAGAGTATTAAAAGTTCCATTTGTACTTGGAATCATTTAATTAAGTTACAACCCAGAATGAAACATTCACTCAAAGTAATGGGCTAGATTGAACTATAATGTAGATAGTTAAAAGTTGCTGCAGCTAAAGCCAGGATAAATTAAGCTGAATGTGCCCTGGTAAATGCTCTGGAACATAAATTTAAGTAACTGTTTGGTGTGAATACAAATTTTGCCCTCCACAAAGCAAATGCAAGCTCAACTTTCAATATATTATGTGTCTATTCAATGCCACATTATGTAAGTACTGCTAGCTATAATATTGTATTTTGTCTGTTTTGTAGGCAATCGCTTAAAGGGTCCTCAAAAAAATGAATTTGGAAAAAAAATCAGAAAGCAGAAAGACAGTGGGTTACACTGTCTACTTCCTAAACCCCTAAACAAAGCACAGAGGTGATTTCACAAAATTCGTTAGTTAGAGTGCGTAATATTTTAGCTAATTATCTTCTTAACCTATTTTGTAAAATCAAACACAATGTGGTAAAACATTGAAAATAACCCTAATAAGTTTCTTAATATATGAATCAAAGACAAAAGAACTCATAGGCTTGCTTTTCTTAGTTAATTTTAATTTCTACAAATGTTCTTACAGACACATAGAATTTAATCTATGGCTCTGAGAATCCCACACAGGAACTTACGTTTTTCAGGAAACATTTATAATGGAAGAACTACCTGAAAATGTTTCTAAACTCAGGAACCTTCTTTTAGTAGATGTATTTGTGTACTCTCCTTGCTAAAATTTTCTGCCTGCAAAATTTCCTTCATTAGTTACTGTTGGAAAGTGAGAGAAAGAAAGTGCCATATTTTGAGTGACTAATAGCACAATCACATATCTGCAAAAACTGAAGCTGTGTAGAACCTATTGAACAACTAAATAAGTGAAACATGTGGAAATTAATTTATTTAAATAAATGAAGTCATATTTTAATAAACTAATCCATGAGTGGAATATTTTCATTAAACCTTTAGCCATTAAAACTAGATATCTAGTCTAGATCAGTTGTCTAAGTCCCCTTCTATTCCACAAGGAGACATCTCCACAGACAGTGAGGATAAATTTGTCATTGGAAACAGTTATCTCCCTTTGCTTACTATGTAGAAGAAGCCTGAATTTAGTCTTGACATCCAACCTTTAGATTATAAAACCTAGATTGTCTGAGACCCATTAAATGCTTTCATGGACTGGGGTAAGAGTCAGTTACAGTTCCCCTTACCTTTCATGTTTGATGGACAATTAGATGGATGAACCTCTTGTTGTTGCAAGATCAGAATTGTTGATTAGCACTAATACAACTCATGGAGACCATAGTCCTTTCATAAGTGAATTTGGTAAGAACTTTACTTAACAATTCATTAATTAACCACAGGCCCGAGAGCTCATCATGTAAAATCCAGTGTATATAAAAAAGAAATAAGGGAAATGACCATTTGTTGTGAAATCTATCAAAACATCCTTCAGCAAAATAAACAGAGAAAAATTACAAGGCCTTTTATAAAAGTAATAAAAACAAAGCACAGAAAATAAACCCCAGAACTTTGTTACTCATTTTCATTCTCTTATGCTGAAAAAAGTTTGAGACATACAATGAAAGAGTCTGCCACTAAAACAAAAATGTGAGTAAAATAACAATAATTCCTAAAGAGATAAAGTGAATCTGGTTCACATTGAACCAAGCATATTGAGAATTATATTAACAGTTATAAGTTAATTTTTTATGGATGTTGTATCAGTAATTTATATGCTTAAAGAGACAGAGTCTGCAGCTGTGTTTCTGAGCTATTGCAGGCTCTGCTATTTTTTTTTTTAATTGGACTTTTCATTAATTTAATGAAACTAAAAGATGAAAAAGACAGTTTCACGAAGTTAACAACGAATATAATGTGGCAAAAATGAAACTTCAAAAAAGTAAAAAATTAGTTTGAATTTTTGACTCCTGCAGAAGTATCCTGTTTGTGTCCTGTTTAAGTTTAGAAAATAATTACCGAAAAGTTTGCTTTAGAAAGTTTGCAAAGCAAATGCATTTCAGTTTTTACACTATTATGTTTTTGTAATAAGTGTTATATTAAAAGACAAAATCTTAAAGCATACATACAGTTCAGCATACATACAGCACCATTAGGTTAGGTTTAAGGAGAATTTGATTTGCCTTTGATTTTGAAATGGAATATGTGTGACTGATCAGATCTCCTCATACTAGTTCTTATTAACTTCTGATTAATTACTGAAATGTTGGCTTTTCAGAGTTTTCATCTCTGAAAAAGCTCTCATGCTTCTTTACATGCAGCCTCATGTGGGGATGTACTCTCCATAAACATCTGTCAGCTAATCTGTTATGGAGATCCAAAATGCTTCTTTATTTTATGGGTAAAAAAGAATCTTTAGAGTAATTAAGCTGTAATTAAGCACTAAAAGTGTTGTATACTGGGCTTTATGCTGTTGCCATTATTTTTGTATCTGCTTTGTGTGTTTGGGTCCAGGTGTCTGTTTTTCCTCAGGTAAGAATTTTGGGAAGAGGGTACACTTTATTTTTCTTTGTAGACAATCTGAGACTGTAGGTGTTAGTAGATGCTATCCATCAAATTGATTCTAGGCAGCATGGCAATAGCAATGGGTGAGGAAATAGTTAGATTCTTCAGAGTTTGGATCTAGTTTCTTTTATCATTGCTATGGTAATATTGCAGTATTTCACATTAGATGTCTCACAAAATGTGTAGTTATATTAGGGCAAACCAAAGGTTCACACAGCTCAATTGTCTTCAGTCATGAGCAGAAGTGGATGCCTAGGGGAAGCATAGAATAAAAGATCTGTAAACTACAGTTTTTCTGAGTATTCTTGCAGAGGCTCCTATTAGAGGGTCAGAAGTCCCTGAATGTTTCTCTGTATCTAAGAATCCCCCAAAGATTTCTGTGCAATGAATGTGACAATTGTCCAGTTGAAAGCATGTTCTCTTTTGGTGTTATAAACTCTTTGGCAATATGTTCCACAGTTTAGCTGAGTGAAATCATTAAAATTAGTGTGATATCTCTCTTACCTGAATTAAAATTAGATGTTTGTCATTGTAATACACAGTTGTCAATGTGTTGGACAAGGTGTTTATTCACATACTTGTAGCTTGGCACATATTTCTGTTCCCTTTGATATGCCATCATTTAAACAACGTCTCACATCAAGATTCTGTCCTTGGCACTTGCAGTGCTGCTTTCAAAGCAAAATAAAAAAATACAACTGACAGCATTCTGCAGCTATAATGGCTTAGTTGTAAACTGCCTTCTGTTACCTAGAATACGAAAGAGGCAATAGAAAAAGTTTGTTCCATCTCCAGAACAATTCCTAATGGGATCTCACAAGATCTGTCACCCTGATGGAGATGCTATGATACCTTATAAGGACAGCTAAAAACAATTTCTATGGACTTTCACTGAAGTTTTTCCATCATTTTTTCATATCCTAATGTCATCATAAAAACAATACTAAAATATTTACTCTCTTCTGAAATGGCTGTTTTGGCATCATAAAACACAACTGTTTTTGGACACAGAAATGTCACAGAAAATCCATAAAAATGTGTAACTAGCCACTAAACATAATGCCAATATTTCATATTCAAATTGTCTTCAAGATTCCATGTATTACTTTTTAAGGAAAATGTCATAGGAATAAGGAATGGGTCTTTCCTGTATTCAACTTCCCCTTGTTTTTCTGAAAGGTGCAATTTGTTCCTCTCTTTTAAAACTGACCGAGCATTCAGACTACAGGTATCAAACGAACCATTTACAGAGGCTCACAGAAGATATTCAGCTTTGCCAGAGTTCTTGGCTTTAGAATTGCTTGGCAGGCAAGGTGGTCCTTGTTCAGTGTTCAATAAGCATGTGTCAGCTTCTGCCAAATTACTGTGATACTAAAGAGTGCTCACAGCTGATCCCGAATGGCATCACTCCTAGTGAAGGCCTTTAGGTGGAAGGTTATGAGGCCCTTGGAAGGCAGAAATGGACTTTCTAAATTTGAGGAAGTGGTGGAATTGCAGCAGCAGGGTTGGATGACTCCTGCTTTCTCTGTGTAGGCATGGAAGGCATGAGTAGGCCCTTGGTCTGTAGGTGTCCAGGTTATTATCTTCTCTTTGGTACTGCCAAGTCTGTTTAAACAGTCTGAAAAAATATGTGTCAGTGGGAGTTTTTCCTTCACTCCTCTCACTCATGAAGCAAGAATTCCTGATGTAACCAAGTGCTCTCCCACATGCACTGACAGCCACCTACTCATGGCAGATATTGAACTGAAAAGAAGAGAAAAAGCAGAACAAAAAATAGAAAGCAGAACTCCAGGAAAAAAAGGGAAACATTGCATCTCTGAAAAGGGGGAGGATAAGCCCTAAACCTGAAATGCATTTTGATGTTCAGTAAGCCCTTGCATGTCTTGCTTTTAGGGATTAATCTTATTCATGCACCGGGATAGCCCTTTAAAACACAGCAATTAAATTTTAAGCATACACCTGTACCCATACTGACTCCACCCTTTCTATCTCCATCCTACTTTCTGGTTGTCAGCTTGCACTCTGTTTGGACTTACCACTGTGAGCAATTATTGACAAAGGTGTGGTTCTTTGTTGCTGGAACAGAAAGTGCTGGTCTTTATAGGGTTTTGAGGCCAAAAGACAAGCTATGCTCAGCCATAAAGGAAGCTTTCCTGCAGCCATTTACTGTTCTTTGTGTAGGGCTGTGTAAGATTATCTGGTAGGCATATTTATCTAATTCTTTGAACTAAATGAATAAAAATGTGAGATGAAGACCAAATAAGTGAAAGAGACAACAAATATGCAGAAAGTTGTCTTTCACTTATTAAATATTTCTTATGAATACTTTAAAAAGAATACTTTTTTTCCCCTTTATTTATGTCTCAAGGTATTATTTGGAGTATGCAAATGTGATGTGTTCCACAAATCAAACCTGGCAACTCATAATCACATCCTGATGTATATAATTTGATATTCATTGACAATCATTGCCACTGACAAAAGTGTGCGTGTGGGAGAAGTGTCTATCATTCTGCTATACAAATTAATCAATTAAAAAGTGTGCATGAGAGTGCTGTGAATAGAAGCATCGGTAGGTTTTTCCTCGGGAAGTTAATTAATTTTTCATTTTTTACTCCATGTCTCTGACTTGGACACTTTCTTCAATGTATAGCTTAAGCCTTCATTTTTTTGAGTTTTCTTGCTCCTCTCTTTTTCATAAATCCAAATATTTAAATACAGAAATACATATTAAATGCTGAGTATTTTATAATATCTTAATAATTTGTCAACTAAGTTTCTTAAAATATTTTTTCAAATTAAGTAAAAGATCTACAGAGAGATTTATACAATATCTTTTTTTGATAAGATTTCCATTTGAAGGCATCTGATTAGATAAATTTTACTTCTTGAAAGTTATCATGATGTTCTGATGTTATAGGATACTTTTATCTCTTCCAAAGAGTCAGCCCAAATGGGCAGTGCTTTCTCTTACCAGATTGAACTGTGCATTTCATGGGTCTTAGGAAAGCATTTGTTTCTCAAACAGGAAAATTAACAGTGAACTACTTTTCATATTTACTAAGTCGTCCCAAGGTATAATGCATTAAAGAAATTTGTTTTCCTCTTTGTTACAAATTTGAAAGATCAACTTATGTCACATTCCTTTAACTCTTCATATTTTGTAAAGCATTTCATGTGATTTTTAACACTGTTTGAGTGATCCGTGGGTAAATATGTCATATATCCATAAACTGACATACACTTTGGATGACATTCAGAAGAATATTTTCCCAAATCTTTAAAGACTGTGTAGAAGGTAGACACTGATCTGGAGGTGAGGAAAGAAGGGATGGGAAGCATGGAAAGACTTCCATGACAACAATACTTGTAAGGAAATCAACAGTTTGCAATAAGCTGTGTGGAGAACCATGTCCTATTTCATGCCAAACCCGACCTTTTTCTTTCTACTCAATACTCAGGTAAAATCTGTGCCCATTATTTGGATTATAAGGCTAAAGAGACTTTCACTCACACACTCCAAGGTCATTCTGTAAGTGGAAGTGATCAGTTTACCTTCAGAGAGATTGTTTTTCCAACACAGGACATATGTACTCACATTCTCTTTATTCCAAGGTTTTCTTCTGTGTGGAAAAGGTAGAGTGTTTACTTTTATAGACTTGGCCATGGATCTTGTTATGAAGACCTATTCTATTAGCCAGCAGTTAGTTTATTTTAGCCCATTACAACTTTAAATATCAATGTCTTTCAATATTTTTTTCTGAAATAAAGCTAGACTATAATCTGTTCCCTATAGCCTCTACCTCTGCCTTCTGTCAGTATTGGACCTTTGCTTCCTTCAAAAAGTAATGGACAAAGAATAGTTTCCCTGCATAATCAGTTTAGAAAAAAAATTGTATAGAAATTAAAATATCTATAAAAATTTGGCCTTCAACCTGTTCCAATCTGCTGCTGTACTATGCTGAGATTTTAGTCTGAACACAAAAAATATGTTAACTTTCTATTTTCTGATGATGATATCCTATATGGACAGTCATGTGTTTTTAATGAGGCTAAGGTAGTATTTTACAAAAAATTGTGATTTCTTGCTTTTGAGCTTTTCTGAGGTAGGTGGCTTTTAATTATATGGCTTTAAACATCTGTTATCCATTCAGAAATAATTATCTGTTGCTCTTTTTTATGCCAAATTCACAAGGTCTCTTGTTAACAAGGCATTACCAATTTTTTTTCCTTAATCTTTCTAACTAGAAGCCTGCTGGCTGCTTTACATAAACAAGAACATTCTGAAAAGGGTACTTTAACATTACCACTGCATTGCTTTACAGCTTTGACTGAACTTCAAACCAAATTTCATAATCATGCTGTTTCTTAATGTTTTTATTCTAGCACTGGAAGGGTTTTGCACAATTCCATGTTAGGATACACCACCTTTTGATTTTTGTGGGGTGGGGTTTTTGGGGTAGTTAAGGTTTTTTTTGATGGTAGTTAGGGGGTTTTGCCATAATGCATGTCTCCATCTTTACAGGATACTCCTGATTGTAAACTCAAAAAACCCATGTGAAAATTATAAGACTAACAAAATGTAGATCCAGTAGAGATTTCTTTTTTTTTCTTTTTAAGAAGCAGACTTGGACCAATTTAGTTTATTTGTAGATATAAACATACTAGGAAATGCAATTCTCCTTGCTCTGATGAGCCACTTCAGACAAATTGTTCCTAGATCTCTGGCCTAGAATTTTGCCCACAGATTTTTTTTTTTTTTAATTCCTCATATTACTTCCACTTACTGGTCCTTACTTTACCATAAGTATAGTACTTCAGAGGGAAAAAATTTACAGCTAGCCATTTCCAACAAGTTAGATGAAATATTTTTAATTTAATATTATTACTATAATCACTACAACTGTGATTATTTGCATTTAGATTCAGGAAGAAGTCCATGTACAAGAGATCTTCTAATTGATAGTTCTTAAAAACAAAGATTTTCTATTTTATTCTAATTAAATTGCTACACTGCCCATTCTGTTCATTCGGACAATTTTTGTGAGCAGACTGGAATATGCTGGAAAGAACATACTAAAACCATCCTCCACCTTTTCCTGGTCTGAAAATGTGGAAAGCAGTGTAGATTGCTGTTTTAACACTAGAAGAGAATTATAAATAGGTGTTACTGCAATAATCACTCTAGAGCTACCACCTATAAATCTAGCCATTTACAAACTATGAAATATATTTGAAATATTAGCCCTCATTAAAAAAGAGGGAATTTATTTGGTGTAAAGAAGATATCAAAGACACAAAGTCATGATTTCATGTCTGGTTGCCACATACATTGTCTAAAAGTAGAGGTTCTCATATTATGAAAATGTCTCTGTTGGCTCAGAGACATTTAACATATGCAGAAAATCCAGGCCATTCCTGTTAAATTAAACAAGTTCTGAATTTCTCACATCACTGTGTAGCAGGGCTTGTTAGCATATAATAGGATCTAAATTTGGAATATGCAAATGTGTATAGACAAGAAGTGGTTTAATGAGGATGAAGATCCTTGCTGTCACTCTTTTTAGGTAAGTGTTGAAACACTGAGAACATCAGTTTCCATTTGGTTTTGTAAGCATGGGTTTTATAAGAATGAAATCTATGTCCTTGAGTAGTCAATGCTGTTCAGGCAAATATAATGGGTCCTGTTAGTTTGTGTTTGTAAAGCAATGACTCTTTTAAAAACAAATGTGGCAGACAATACAATGTGCATGTTACACAGAAAACTAAAGAAAAGTTAAATGGTTTTGCTGTATAAGTAATAACATTGAAATGAGAATTCTGTAAAATTCTCTTTTAATGGAGCACAAATTTGATTCTGAGAAATACCAATTAGTTTGAGCTCTGCTAAATATGGGGTAATTCCAGTAACATTCCAGTGCTGACACAAGCTGCAAAATAGAGCAAAGTTATTGAATTTTAATAAAGAAAAGGTTGACTGCTGAATACAATTTTAACATGCTTTCAAAATAACTTTTCTATTATGTTCTAGTTCTTACACCACATCCTTCATTTTTTTACTAATCATTCAATCTATCAAAATATTAGTCCACTAGATATTTCTTTTCAACCAAAATAGCTAAAATTTCACAAAAAAGATTAATTTATTCAGGGACTCCTATACAGATATTACACTTTTTGTTGTGGATATGAATAAATGACATGGGAATAACCAAATACCATGCAAAATGGAAAGTGAATTTTTAACTGGAGTGAGTTTTGGTAAGGGAAGGAGACAGTAGGATTTAAAACCAACAGCCCAAAGGGATTGATTTCTGCCTAGGCAAAACATGTGTTGGCTGAAATAACATTTTCCAGCAGTTTCCTCCTAGTGGTGCCATTGAGAGAGACTGGGATAAGAAGTGCTTCTTTTGAAATCAATTATGTGACATTCTTTTCCCTACTATGGATTTCTTCTGTCTTATATATAAACAAGTAATGCTTAAAGCTGTGGATATCAGCAATCCTGTAAAATTTCATTTCTTTTTGGTAAAATTCAATACTTAATTCTTCTGTCAGTTTACTACTAACAGCTCAAGATGTTTTCAGTCCATGACCTCTATGTATTTCCTTGATGTAATTATGCTTTTCAAACTTGTAGCTACATCACAGAACTAATTTCTAGTAGTTTCTGAGAAGAAACAACTATGTTTCTAGGCACCTGGAAAGAAAAAAATTGTCAAAGCAATTGTTTTAGCCAGGGCCATGCAAAATGACTAGTTCTTCAGTAAATGTTTAATTTTTTTCATAGTTTTAATTTCTGCAAGCCCAAACTGACATTCTCAGATCATACCTTATAGGCCAAGCACAGCATGGCAAGATAGAGGAAAGATCAGAGGCTTCATGGCTGGGTGCAGACAGCTGCAGAGAGGCAGTTTCTGTGCAGTGGTCTAGAACTGCTGACTGGCATTAGCACAGTTTGCACTGTAAACTGGGGTATCTGTCCTGTTAGTGAGAATGATGAGCTCAGGCTCAGCCCTGCTCTGCTGCAGCAGCCTGCCCCAGAGCTCAGCCACACTGGACACATACACGTGGTTTTACCAGACACAAACATCTACCCTCAGGCAATATGACCTAAACATTGCATTCCTAGCACTAGGACCTCATATTTCTGTTCTTTGGAAGGAAATCACACATTGCTCTTCAGATAAGATTCCTTTAACTGTTATCTTTGGCTAAGAGAAAGAAAATGTCTTCTCCATCACTGGAATTCAAATGATGTCACACGTCAACTACTTAAAAATTGCAAAACTAAGTGATAGGCAGTGCAATTTGTGTTCAGCTGTAACAGGTTTTGTGAATCTTCAGCTGCACAAAGTGTCATTAAATTTCAGCATTCATATTTTAATCTTAATATTCCAGCATCTGAGTAAGTTTGTTGGAAAGAAGAGAACCTTCTTGACTCAGTAGTTAGAGAGCCTATGATCTGAGGAGTAGAAAATTATGCTGAAACTTCTCATGGAAAGGAACAAGATTGTTTCTCCTGCACTAAGAAAACATGATTATTAAGAGACATGGGAAAATGTGCAATATAAGGAATTTACTTACTGTACTTGGCTAATTAAAAATTATATATATATTTGGCTAACTAAAGTGTGGTCTGAACTTTGAACTTCTAACTCATAGCTTTAGCTGAATCTCAGTATAAAAGGCATTTCCATCAGAAAAAAAGTGATTTTTTTAAAAGAGCATATGGCAGGTTCTAGGCACAATGAAACCAGCCCTTGGTGGAATTCAGTGGGATCATCTGTTCAAAGAACTGACTTGGAAATTAGCCCAGACATTTGAGCAACCCTCAGTTCAGTGTCTAGCTGCTGTGGTGCCAAATGCTGTAGGAGAGAAAAGGCAGGAGATAGAAGCAAAGCAAACCTGGACAACATGTTTCACATATTGTTGGACTCCCAAGTCTACGAGGAAGTGACATTACTTTCTAGGGAAGATAAACACTTATAAATGCAGGAAACAGAATCAAGGAGCTAAGCTTAACAGAATTGGTTTTCCATGTAGCCAGAATCTTTCTGACTTAGTAAAAATCAAGAGAAAAAAAAAGATAAAATGTGATTATATAATGTGAATTCTATGAGCTTATATATACAGAATTGCCACATTTTGTATAAATTGCAAAATTGTGTCAAAAGTTATGCCCTTATTTCAGATTATAGGTAACAAGTAAAGCAGAATTTTCAGTGTCATACACACAGATAGGACACGTATGCAAATGTTGTGATGAAAATAGATTTGAATATTGCATGAAAATAATTTGCAATGCAACTAAGAACTTTTGCTTTCAATATGAAATTTCTAAAGCATTCTTCATGAGTAAGGCAGAGAAGGTGGTGATGGAGGAGGATGTAAAATAAAGCTGTTGATAGAGGATTGTTTAGTCACCAGGCTACTGTGTTACACTGTTACTAAGGAGAAGAGAGTTATACATGCAGGATACTTTAATTAAAATCTGTATTTTCATAACAGGGCAGGATACTGATTTAGGTCAGGCTGGTATAAAGTGAATCACAGCTAGGTTTTTACCAAGCCCCAAATACATCTGCTGATTTTCTAAGGCATTACCTGCCTGAAAATCATGAGCTGGCCTTTTTGTTAACTTTGGTTAAAGTTGATTTGATTTGGTTAAAATGATTTGTTGTTTCCTGCACATGAAAACTGTGGTGTATGATGTTTTAAATAGTTCTCTTCTGTTTCCCAACAATACTTAATATAAAAAGATTCAGTGAGAAAAAGGTAAGCAGGATTCCTCCACGAATCTGCTTTATTCAAAACCCCCTTCTCCATTTCCATTTCCTACACAGAAGTCTTTATCCACATCACCCCATTCACTCACTGCCACTACTCTGAAGCCCCAGCCAAAAGACCCCATGGAAAAACTAAACCCCTTTAACATCATCCTTCAACTCTGAGGGGCATGACTGCCCTGCTGTCAAGCCTGCAGATTTAGGGAAGGGATTGTCACTGCTCAGCTGTCTTGACATTTTGTGATCTCAGAATCAGGATGAATCCTGGTGTCAGGCGAGAGTCTGCATTTTGGTTGGCTTTTTTTTTTAAAGAATGCTTTGCACTGTCCTCTCTCTTCACCCACATCCCCTTGTCTGTCTCTGGGGGGTTGACCATCCTTTGCTGCTTCTTAAGGCCCTTTCAGACTTTTCAGATCAGCTAATTGTTTCTTGGACATCATGTATGGGAAAAGGCCTAACAATAAAAATCATAGTTAAAGCTGCTCAGTAGATTTTATTTTATGCATGCTGCTGTTTTGGGATCCAGATTTGATTAAAGCCAAAATACAGCTATTGTTTATTTTCTTTTCCTTTTCATGGGGCCCAAGAAGAACAAAATAATAATCCCTTAGGTGTACAAATAACATGCTCTGGTATTATAACAACGCTGACAGCTCCTATCTGTGATTAAGCCTCCCTTTTAGCAACCATACCAACACTCTGCAGAATATAAAATTAAAATAAGCTCATACCAATGAAACAGACTTCTGAAACTGGTTTTAGTTGAGTCAAGCAGTTGGAGAGGAAACAGCAGCAGTTCAAAGGTCTATGTTAGGTAAAACTGCATCCACTGCTACATAATAAATATTTTGGATCTCCTTAATCAGGATGATCACAAAAAATAAATATTATATTGTGGCCAGATGCTGAAAGACCTTACCCTACTGTATTTCAAGCCATCCAGATGTGATCTAGCCCAAATCCTGGATTCAAATAGATGCAGCATCACATCACTGGGCCTGAGCCAGACAAAGTGCCCTTCTTCAGGACACTTGGATCAGATGATGTCTTTTGAAGTAAACATGTCTAGACTGGTTCTTTGGTGCTATGTGCAGAGATTACAGGAAACAAAGCTTAGCACTGGTTCAAATGACCCCTGGAACACAATGACTAACAAGGCAGAGTTATCTTATTTTGCCTGCTGTTGCCCAGATCTTATGAAACACATTGAAGTTTCTCATGGTTTCCATCTGAAAACATTAAAAAACCCTCTTGAGTAGGCAAAACTCAGCCAAGAATGTCCCAAAAACTGAGCAGACTTCAAGAAACACGTTTGCAAACCCGCATAAACATCTGGATTGTAACAAAAGACAAATCTAGCAAACGTAGCCAAATGCCAGCTTTTGTTAAAGACATTTCTTGTAATTGTAAACAGAGTTGCTCATTTGATAGACAGCATCTGTTGCATTTTCATGAACTTTGAAAATAAGTTCCCCACTTCCTGGTTGGTTTCACAACTTGATGGCAACCTCCCTTTGCTTTTTATTTTCATTGTCTTGCCCTATTTGTATACACAAGATCAGTCTGTTAAAAATTTAGAAAAACAATCTCCTGGGGCATCCAGCAGTAGTCCATTTTGACTTGTATTTGTTTCCCAATTGAGCCTGTAATCCTATGAATGAATGATTCTAATATAATTAATCAAAACTGCATGCATTTAATTCACTGCTGTGGACAAATGGTAACACAATTGTGTTAAAGATCTTTCACTGAACAGCTAGGTCCAGCTACAGTTGCAGATCTTGTACAATGTTAAAAATGGTGGAGAAGGGGATAGGATTTTTGGGACAACACTTTATAAAATATAAAACTGCAGATTGTCTGCTCCCTATTAGGAGTATGCTGGGCTGGCACCCAAAACCCGAGAAATGTTTTCAATCACTGTCAGAACCATTGTGGAAAATTGTAAGCAGCTGATAAAGGCCTTTTGATCTATTTCTTCCAAGCCTCCTATTAGCTGTCTTTTGTCCTTCAGCATATATAATTGGAATGTATAGTTCCAATGCATTTTAAAGATTAACCATTCTAGAGAGAAAGAAAATATAGTTCTAAAACATTTCTCATACTCTTCTAAAACACAGTGGAAAAGCATCGTAGAATGGAGTCAGAATTGTTTAGGATGGAAAAGGAAATCCTTAATTCTAACCATTAACCTAGTGTTGCCAAGTCCACCACTAAACCTTATCTATAAGAACCACATCTTCTGGCCTTATACCTCTGGGGATGGTGACTCAAGCACTGCCCTGGACAGCCTGTTCTGAAGCTTGACAACCCTTTCAGTGAAGAAAATTTATATATCCAATCTAAATCTAATACTCAATCTCCAATTGTTGTTCTTCGGGAACAACTTGAGGCCATTTCCTCTTGTCCCCTAACTTTCCATTCTCTTTCTTTGTTCCATGGGATTAGAACTGAATAAAGGATTTGAGGTGTAAGACCTCACCAGTGCTGAGTGCAGGGGGACAATCACTGCTCTGATCCTGCTGGCTACACTATTGTTGATCCAAATTAGGATGCTGGTGGCGTTCTTGGCCACCTGGGCACACTGCCAGCCTGTGCTAAGCCAGCTGTCACCAAAAGATGTAGTAGAGATCTTGACTGCTCTGTTCTGCTTCCTTATGCTGTAACCGCACTTGTTTGCAACCTTTCAAGTTGCCAGGTACATGAATGCAAGAGAAAAAGATCATTTTTGTGCTGTACATGTTAAATGGAGCAAAATACTGTTCTTTAGTAATCCAAAGCCTGATTAAATTGAAGCTGTACAATAAGACTTTTAATAGTGCACATCATGTATCTCACCAGTGCAAGCATTCTAGAATGCATGCTATGTGATGGAAGGAAGCAGTCCTGTTCCATGCACATGTAATTTGTTCATCAACATCTTTGAATCACATTATTCAAATCCAAGGTGTGTTTTCACAAAAAA
>VWYP01033088.1:258002-389684 GCA_013400435.1 Pycnonotus jocosus | reverse complement strand
AAAAAAAAAAAAAAAATTGAAGAATGAACAAGTCTAGTTTCTGAAAGTAATGCGTCACTGAGGTGATGGCAACACCACCACTCACAACTGAGTAAAACATCTCTGCAACTTTAAAACAGATTTTACTGATCTGATTAAGGAAGGAGATATGCTAGAAAACAGACTGACACTGTTTTCTTCTTCTTTGAGTCATTGTGCATAATCCAGGATTATATATTACATGTATTATATATTATGTGTACTATGTGGAGATTGCAATTATATTATGTTGTGTGCATCAACATCAGAAGACAATTAAAACGATAAGAAACTCTTCTAAGGAGAGTAGAAAAGCCCATCAGCAGATTGCATAGGTTGGAAATAGATTTTGCTGTTTTACTTTTGCCCTGGTGTTAATCCCAGGATGATTCATTACCTGTTTTCATTTTTGGATACTACTTTTGCAGTGACATTACATTACCTGTTCCAGCTACCCTGTTTGTGTGACCTGAATTTACACTTAACGCAAGAAGAGTTTCAAACTGCTCTGGAAGAATATATAGAACTGGCTGAGATACTCAAAACCACATAGTGATTGTGAGCACTTCATAGAATCATGGAGCACCAGATTGGAAGGACACCTTGAGGATTGTCTGGTTCTATGTTTCTTGGCAAAAGCACTGTCTAGAAAAGTTTGTACTGGTAGGCTTTAAAGAAGCTTGACTTTCCTAATGCGAGATTAATACTTTAGGAGCCTATAGTTAATTCAAATGACAAAGCAAGATGGAAAAAATTTGAAATCCGTTCCAAAAAATCACAAAAAGACCAACATTTTCCTTACTTTCTTCTATTAAAGATAATTAGATTGTTTAAAAAAAGTGTAAGTGGGCAGCTGTTGAAGAGATAGATCAGTGGTATCAGAAACATTTCTGAATTTTGAGCTCAAAGTGATGATCTCAAGGATGTGTTTCCAAGGCTCAGACTCAACAGCTGTTCAGGGCTTGGTACTTGCCTGAGAAACAAGACAAGCTGCTTGTTTAACATTTCTAAGCATTACTAAAGATTTCTGCTCATTTGAATTATTGACAGCTGTCTGTTAGAAACTGATAGCAGGCACCTTTGGCAAGAAATGATTTTCAGTGACTGCCAAAATAGATAAAGGAAGCAAGAAAATGTGTCAGAATTTTCAAAATGGACCTTTTGAAAATAGAGACAAATTCCTTATTTGCCAAATATATTTAAAACCCTGCAGTTTTGATTAAAAAACAATTTTTCTACCATTGTGTCTGGAAATGTACTGATAACTGATATATCCAAATGCCAGGATTAAGGTGCCTGACCTGCTCTCAGTCTAGTAGCACTTTTGATCTGACTAGCACATTTATATGTAGATATTTACTTGCTGTCCTGGGAATGTCAGCCTATGGACATAGTCTAAGGAAGTAATTTAAATGGTTCCTGATGAATGAGTTCTCCTGTGTAACATGCACACCCTGAATGCAGAATAAGAACGCTCATAGGAATTTTACAACTAATATATTTGATAGGTTAGACTATTTGTTTATCTATGTTTCTAACTGACTGCATCCAAGAATTCTTGAAATTCTTAAAATTGATAGAAACATTTACATAAGACCTGCCTGTCATAAAAAAATTTGAGATTTGCTAAATTAACCCATAAAATCTTTAAAGGTTGTATGAAAAAGGAATGAACTTTGTATTAATGAACTTTGAAAATCGCATGCATTACATGTATCATCTTTTCTTCTGGAAAAACGTCTAATAACAAAAATAGTAATCTGAACTCTCTTTGTCTGCTTAGAAACAGAAGGCAGTAAAAAGTCTTCAAGTATTTTATTATTCCTAACTAAACAAATTTATATCCAGAGCTAAAGGTGAATCCATATGACAGGTTTGTAGAAGACATTTCTGTTTCACACAGTGTACTATACCACTGTCTCAGTTTTATTGGACTCACATTAATTCCTGCTTTCTTTTCAAGTGGCACTGCCAAGAGAACACACCATTTATATCTGTACACCTCTTGTCTCTTCATCAGCTTACTTCTGCCTTCTTGCCATGCATTGCTTTGCTGATATAGTGGTGGAGGGAGAGAAGGAAGGAATCTATGCTGATATTGAAAATGCTCATAGAAGCTTCTGGTGCTGGTGGACAATATGTCCATGTATCCTGCACCTGAAATGCCTTTTGATTTAAAGATAAATCAAAACACAAAAGAGAAAGGAAACATATTTCTCTCACTGACATTAAATTTAGAGTAGCAAAGGGACCATTTGATAAGCTGACATATACACAATACACAGGTTTTAAATATTTTAAGAGACTTTTAGACTTTTTTCTTTTGAATTAAAGTTAAAGGTTTTAATTTCCTTTAAACGATATCTGTGGAAATCCTGTTAACTTGTGTTCAGATTTTAAAGTGTTTCAAAGAAATTCTTTGGAGTTACCGGTATTCTGAAAATATTATGAAGAAATAATTTTTCTAGAAAGAAAGGGAAATTTCCCAAATAAATAGCAAGTTAATCTGTTGATTAGTTGGATATTTATGTTCTGCCTGAACTTTCTCAGTTTCTCTCTTTCAACTCTGATTTGAGAGCAATGAAGAATATTATCAACAGATTCTTTCTCTTCCTTTGAACAATATTGGGTCTGAAGCAGTAGAATAAATCAGAACAGAAGCCATAGAAGTCCTGCAATATGTGCAGGCTTTTCGGTTGGGTTAAAGCATGTTGAGCCTCCAGACTGTAAACTAAATATTTGGCAAAGAATGTGTCCAGCATCTCCTACTCCTTTTTGGTTGCTAATATAACTTATAGAAGCCAAATTCATACAGGAGAAGTGACTTTACTCCATTACTCCATGGAGAAATAGTAAATGAGTAATATTTACAGGACTAAATTTTTTTTTTTTAATATTGTATGCATCTGAAAAATCAAATTGAAATTTGGCATAGTTAGAAGTGAAATCATGCTTCACTTTGACACACGGTAAACCCCAGTAATTCAATTGCCTCATCAGTTTACTTATAATGTTTGCAATTAGTATTGGTTGCTTAGTGTTGGACACAGATGCTGTTGAAGGTAATTACTTAAATGGGAGAATACACAATTCATTGTAAAACTGACTGCTGCACCATTCAGCATAGAGGTTTTGGCTGAGTGAGAAAAAAATACTTGTAGAGAGGTCTCAAACAATTAGTGCTTTATTGTGATAGTTACATGTCGAGGATTGGCTTAGATGCTGTGAGGGGCCTTGTGGAAACAAATGACTCACACAGTACATTTTTACTCATGTCTATAGGAAATGTAGCCTCACATCAGACATTTTCTGTAACATATACACAGTTGTGTATCAGCAGGAGAAGATGGAAATGAGACAAGAAATATTATATATTTCTTTCTGATACCAGATGATTTGATTAAGCTGGCTTTTGAAGACAAAACTGCTGATCTGTTATTTGGGAGTTTTATTTTAACATTTTTGATATTTAGTTTTTAGCAAAGCCTATTTAATATGGTGTATCTGGAATCAATCACTAGCTTTCTTTTCTACATACATACTGGACAAGTCAAATTAAATACCACCTGAACAAAGAACTGCAGGATATAGCTTAGCTAAAACTAAACCCAAGGAAAGTTAATAAAAGCAAAGGTAACATTTCTTTACTATTTTCCAGTTTATCAGATAACCATGAAGCTCTCAAAGCAATCCCTTCCCTTCTTTTTCTCTGTCCTTCTGTTCATGTGTTGTGTTTAATCATCTTCATTTTCCCTTCAATATGCTGTTTTCTTCCCCTGAATGTTTGGCTTCTAGTCTGTATTTTCTCATTCTCTCTTTTCCCATCTTCTTCCCAGATTTTATGTGGTAAATCCTGTTTTTCTTTCTGCATTACCATGCTGTCTGCTACTCTTTCTTGTTTACTTCTCTTTTATTACCTTAATTCTAATGTGATATTTTCTGACATGCCTCTCACCAGCCTGGTAAAATTCTCACCAGGGAGATTTGTACTCATGTCTCGATGCTACAGGTAAATACAGTGTTTAATGTCCTTTCCTTAAAAAGAAAAGAGATGTAGAAAACCATGTGATTTTCTACAGAAAAAATTATTTGAATAATTATAATGAATATATATCAAGAAGTAAATTATGTACAGATTGGTGGTTTGGTGCTTCTTAGGCTAGATATGATTGGATATTCAATTCTTGATTTTTTATTGTGTAGTTTTCCAAGAAAAAAAAATTTCTCCCAGTATATTTGTGTATATTATATCATATCATAGCTATTTAAATGTTACTACCCTGTATGATTTTGCAAGGTTATACCAACAGTAAAGCTGGCATTATGTCAGTAATGATTTGGGAATGAGTCTGGAGGCACCTCAGTTATGCACAGGCATGTAATGACCATTGTGGATATGCTGTGGTATCCTGCTACCACCCCACCTGTTGATTCAGAAGGCTTCAGGTCTCAGACCACGTAGGGCATTCCAGGTCACATAATGAAACACTGATGTCTAATTCAGGGAGCTGAATTTTACTCTGTGCCTCAGATATTAGCTTGCATTAATGCTGCCTTAATTTGGAGCTGAATACACTCCTTATTAAAACTTTCCATATTGTTTCAGTATTAGAGTTTTCTCTGGTTCTGTTTCATATGTGACATAAAATAGGAGTACTGGTGTTATCTGGCTGCTAGGGATAACCTGGAGTTCACAATTTTAGCTACTTTAACTTGTGGTATGTGGAAACTCCAGATTTTCTGTTTAGCATTTGCATTTATTATGGTTGAACTGGTAAAAGAATTCATAGCCTCTGGAAGGTACATGTACATGTGTGTGCATGCACCTAGCTTTTTAATCAAAGGGAATTAATGATTCAACGTGGACAGCTGAGTTGCTCTTTATTTTTTATTCACGGTTGAGGGAATAATAATTTTGAAGTATTTAACTGCTACATATACATGAAAAAATTTCAAGAATAATATTTTTCAAAGTAGTATATGGGTTTATTCACCTCAATTCTTTACTCTCAGAAGAAGGCAGAGTTCAGATGGGATAAATCAGGATAGTGGCAGTGAGAAGGACCAAAGCAAGATTACCCTATTTAAATGTGGAGCATGTTTTAGGGCATATTATGTAAAAATACAGAGGTGACATCTGCAGTTACCTGTTGGTGCTCACTAGGGCATATCTAGTTTCTGTTCCTCCACATAGCTGAGTCTTAGATGCACTTGGAGGAGCACACTATAGTTCTTACATTGTCATTTTATGCAGCTTCCTTATATTTGTAAATCCATGTCCTGCCCACATATGAAACTGAAATGCACTAAGTTATGCTGTCTAGACTAAAGGCAAAAATGTTTCTGCATCCTGTGGTCTTGGTGTGGCCAAAACAGCCTAAAGCACACAGCCCAAAAGTGTCTCCTATGGCAGAATAATATATTTGGCACCTATCTCAATCTTATCTGGAAATTACATGTTTCATGCTTCCCTCAGGCCCTGCCCAACATAGAAAGTGAATTTTTGCCTGGCTCATGACATGATTTATTTACTTTCCGGTGTTATTTCTAGGTTAAGCCTTATTTGTGAATCTCTTCAATGCATGACAGTTCATACTAAGGGTCAGACGGGCAGCTCAAATAAGTCCACCACCCTGAAAATGTGGTTTCAAAAAAATGACAAATCAAATGCTGAAGATTTAATTAATGCCTGAATCCACAANGAGAATTATTCTGAAAAATAAAAAGCTCTCATGGATTTCTTTTGGTTCAGAAGAGAGGATAAGCTCAACTTGTCTTTGCTTGTGGGATACTCACTATTCTTTGATCATGCTGCTAAAAAAACATGTATGCTCTGTTGTTTGCTGAAACTGGCTATTATTCAGAGGAACTGAGCCAAAATCCTTAAATTCTCTATAAGTACTCCTCAGTTGAAGCTTTACCTCAGATCACTGGCAATGGATTTAAGGGGAAAAAAAAGTAAAAAAAGGAAAAGACAGGATAAAATCACCACCAAATCAGCTGTCAGATTATTTTAAGAAGTCAGTTCCAGTCAGTTAAACTGACTCAAAAATATGCTGGCAAAAAACCAGTATAGTGGAAATGAACTTAGTGAACTCAAAAGAAAAACAATAGCATCAGACAATGCAGACTGCTTCCCTGAGCTTCCTGTCATACAGTTAGTCCCTAAATCCCAACAGAGCCAGGGAAGGCAAACAACATTTTATAAAGCAAACACAGAAGTCTGGGTCTTTCCTGTTTTTCATAATGAGGTCACCTGAAAAATGAGCTAGATATATCTCAGGTATTTGTTTTCTGTTGTCTCCAGCAGCTGTTATGCAGAGAAAGGAAGAGTTTTCTTTCCTGTTATTTGGTTTTTTAACAGATCCTGTGCATGTCAACACTGAAGAAAGAAAGCAGGCATGAAAAAAAAAGCATGGGCTATGCAAACAATTTCTCCTCATACAGGTCATCCATGCCATGAGTCAGAAGAGGAAAATGGAACTCAGGATGCCAGGCAAACATTAAAATTACTCACAAATGACTTGTAAATTACCCTGTTAAAGAGGTAACAACAAGTTTGTATGAGATGTTTGAATAGCTGAATATTATTCAGGAACTGCTTGCTATTGAGTGTTGAAACTACAATAACATAACCTCATGTATTGTTCAAAAGCAAAGGGAAGTCCCAACAAAGTACTATACAATTCATATAATGAAATAGTAAATTAAATAACAAATTCTCAAAGTATCATTTAGAAAAGTTCTAACTCTGACAAAATATACGTTGGATCAATTTATACTTTAAGGCACTAGAATCTGGCAATCTTTCACTGAGAAAAAATTCTTATTGGTATTCATGTGAGAGATATGTTGCTCAAGTAACATTGATCCAGGCAGCTTATAGTCACTTGAAATGGGATACATTATCCAGAAGCAACTATAAAGTGCCTGTTAAAACAGCCCAGTCACAATGGTGGTCCACAAAAGATAGCAGAAAACAGCTACAGACCTAACATAAAACTTTAACGTGGCAAAAGGGAAATCTAGCTCTTAACACTTATCTTAACAGCAGTTTTGCACCAGTATAATCATTAACTTCAACGTGGCTGCCTCTTTTGTTCATCCATGTGAGCTGGGGAAGAGCTGAGCCTACAGTATCTCCCTGAACATGTTAACAGTCTGTGCAATAAAGATGAGTTCTTTTAATAGTTCCTAAAACTGGTCTTTGAGTATGTGAATTTCCCAGTGGCTGTGTCCACCAATGTGTAGGTATGTAGCAAATGAATGTTTACCTTTAAATGGTGTGCATGACTTCACCTAGAACACAGTAAAGGCTTCTTTGAGAATATAAGCTTCAGTGCTGAAAAGTAAGTGTTGTGGTTTTGTCTGTTGGGAGCTTTTGGGGTGGGATTTATGAATCAATAAACTTCTTCATGTAACTGTTTCTGAAAATGGCATTTGATATCAATAAAATATACACAAAGAGATTATTTTATGATGTTCTAAGAAAGACACTTATTTTTGGATCTGCAGACTAAAAGGAGAAAAGATTGAAACAACTCCTATTTAATTTCATAGAGTCATTGTGTTTTTTGCCTTGCTGAAAAATGAGCAAACAAAACCCCCAAATGCATCAAAGGTGATCATATTCATTAAATTTTAAACTGCAGATATATGCAGACATTTATTGCCTGATTGGATTCTCAAAGATTAACTCAACATAGGAACCGCAAGTTCAGTGAGATGGCTACACTGGCTAACATGTGGTTGATTTATTGTTCTCAGGGGACAAAAGGAATTGAAATTTGACAGACAGGATACGCTGTATCCACTTACTGGAAGAACATTAATTCCCAGAAGTCAGAATGTATGCATTACAAGCAATGCATCTTTTCATTTTGTTTTGTTTTTCAAGCAGTATAAAGCTCAAAATAGCACAGATGATGCCTGAATGCCTAAGTAACTCTTAAACAGTGAACTGGTGCACAGGAAAAGGAAGTGTGTCTGTCCAAGAAGCACTTCAAGGAAGCCTTGCAAGCATGCTTGATTTAACGCAACATACTTGCCAAATCTCTTGAGCTATTAAGCAACAGGAGTCACTTTGTGCAGCATGCTTTTCTAGGAAAAAAAGCATGCAAGATAAAGAATGTGTGAGTTATGGATATAAACTAGGTTACAAGTTGAGAGCATCTGTAAAATGTGATCCAAAAAATGCTTAACATACCAACCTACCTTCTTGCCTACTGCATTTGACTCATCTAAATTTTGCACTGTACTTGCCTATGTGAAAAAAAAAACCACAGTGGAAATATAATTTAAACTTCTGATACTTGTGTAACCAAGTTTTTTTTTCTTCCAGATGCATAAAATCACATCCTTTAAAACTAAATGCCTTTTAAAAGATGTTCCAAGCATTTTAGTTGAAAGTTTTCTTGGCCTAATGTACTATAATGCCAAAAGGGAAGATTTTTTTGGGACCAGATACTTTTTTGACAGTATGATACTAGCTGCTCTAAGGAAATTAGACTGGCTTTATTTTGATAGAGTAGAATCTAATGAGAGTAGAATCTAATCAGAATAGAATCAAATCAGATCCATGTACTACATGTCACCATTGGAAAACAGAGCATGCTTACACAGCTAAGCATATTCAGTGTGCACACTCACAGGAAGTTTGTAGTAAAGACCACAAGAGGTAGCAATGCAAAATTCAAAATCTTTTCTAGTCACTATCACAGCACCTTCTCAAAGACAGGTAATGAACCATTTTAGAGGAAAATACACTTAGAGAGCAGCTGTCCTTGACAGAAACCCAGAGCCCTTGGTTTTGTCCTTTCCAGTCTTGGTCAGGTTAGCCAGGAATTCAGTATCCCACCCAGCACTCAGTGAGCCACCAGTGCAACCAATCAAGCAATTGGAAGTTTTCACTGAGATCTCTTCAACCACTTTTCCTGCAGCTACTTCATTTTTTCTTCTTTCACAGTCTATTAATGCCTGCACAATACTTCATCTCTGTTTTGCTCTGAAGATGGAGGGTTTGCCCCGGGTATACTTATTACTGGAGTTTTTCCAGCTGCGGGATGCTGGGTTTAGAGATCCTATTTCAGTTAAAAACAGCTTACACTCTGTGAGAGCGTAAAAACTTCTGACTAGATAGTTACTGATTTATTGTTGCCAACAGTGGTTTTCTAATTCCATTACTATAATTTTCAGTGAAAATTCCATTTACAGCACTCTATGTTTGGACTCCAGGTAAATGAAAGTTAGTAATTTAGTGCTGTGAATGTGCCTCACTCTTCTAATCAACATCTTACTTGTTATAGGCCTCCTTTCATTCTTTCTAGGAAAAAAAAGTATCCCAAAGAAACAATTGCCACACATTTTTAAGAAGAGAACAAATGAGACAACTTCAAGTGTTACACTACATATATCACATAAATTATCCTCTATTCTTGAATCAAACTGTGCACTGTAATTTAAAGCCAACATGCAGTCACCTATTTTCCATTGCTGCTGAACTGGATTACCACCTGCCTTGACTCCATCCTTTGGAAGGCTGCCAGCATTGTTACAATTTAATGCAATATCCCACTGTGTCAGGAAAGACATGCCTCCCCAACCTCGCCGTCAAACAAGTGCTTGTCAACATCCCTTAATTATTGCTATTATTAGGAATGAAGGTTAAATACATGTGCTTTGTGAATAGTCATTTCAATTGTCTGGTTTAGTTTTGTTAGGTTCAGTTGTGCTACTATGAAATAAAGATTCAATTGAAAGATGATTTTAGAGTCAGGCCTCTCAATTTATATATCATTATTTGTAGTGATTTTTGTGCAAGCTGTGTTAACATTTATTTCAAAATGCTGATACAAGAGGAGAGAAAACAAGTTCAGGAAAAACCTCTCTCTCAGTAAACAGAAAAAAAATGTCAAATCTCCAGGACACTACACAGGCAAAGAAGGATACAAGCAACGTTTTCCTCCCAGACAGGATGAAGACTATGAGAAAATTGGGAAGTGGACACAGATCCATTTACAATGCCTATCTTTGTACCCAGGTGAAGGATTACTTCTAGAAGCTGTGGCCATGCAACTGGTCATCAGAGGATGATAGGTCAGAGAGAGGTTTTTATTGTCAGTGGAAATACATAAATTCTTGTATCATTTTCTCAGATATGGTCAAGTTGCCCTCCAAATTTCTGCTCATTTCCTATTTGTTTCCAGGAAGTGGCCTATAAATGCTGGTATTATCATTTTCATTGTCACAACAGATCACTAAGAATATGTTGTGATCAGCATCAGGCAAGACACAGGCTCTAGAAGCAGGTAGATTACCTGTGCTGACATATCAGCTCACCACAGAGCTTATTGCTTCCAGCCTCTCCTCTACCAGTGTAGCTCCTCTCTTCATGTAGTTCCACCTTCTCTCTTTCTGGCTCTGATGCACATTAGATGTCTTTTCTTCTGTGTTGACTTTCTCCTCCATTCATGAATTCAGCTGGCGTGTGGAGGGAACCACAAGCCATGGCCAGTGCAGGAGAAAAGAAAAAGAGTTTAGCCAAGAGGAAGGAGGAGGAGGAAAAAAATCCTGATAAATTCACCTAAGCTATGTTTCTAACAAATAGTTTGACTTCAGACACATTGTCTGGAAGCTCAGTTTAGGTCAGAATGCACCTCTCTGTTCATCTCCTGCTCTTTGTCTTCTTTTGTTCATTTCATCATCACTACACCTTCCCTTGCATTATATTTTTGAGGCTGTACTGCCTGTGAACTCAAGGAAGTGATCAATATCAGTACAAAAAGAACCTGCTTTCAGGCTGTACCTAATCAAGTTCACTGTGTGATCACAATTTCCTGATCTGGAAAGATGGGAGTAGAGGGTGTCTGGCAGTAGATTAATCAGACATTCTTATGGAATTTGTCCCTTCAAGTTTTCCCTGAAGCTGGCTGGGGGAGGTGGCAACATCTGACAAATAGGGGATACTTCCAACAGGGTGATCCACATCCCTCTGCACTCCTATGACACAACCAGTGATCCCAGCAGCAACTTGATTTGCTGCATACAAATATCAGGAGACACTGAAGCACAAGATCTTAGCAAGGGAGAAAGCTGAGGAAGCGATATACAATGCTTTAATCCATATCTCAGTGGACTAGAAGAGATTCTTTGCTCAGTCTAGACTGGAATATGAAAATAGCAGAAGTGTTTCATGGGATCATACGATGATTTGTATTGAAAGGGACCTTAAATATCACCTAGTCCCAACCCTTCTGCTGTGAGCAGAGGCACTTTTCTTTGGACCAGGTTGCTCAGAACCCTATCCAACCTGGCCTTTAATATTTCCATGGATGATACATCCATAAGTCTTTGCATCCTGTTCAGGAATATTACAAGTCTAGCTAGTTAAATGGAAGTTATTTCTAAAAGGCAATCCAGTATAGGGAGTGGGGTCTACTCATGCATACACAACATGTGCAGAGGTGTACACTGATCATTTCCATCCAGCTTGGGCAGCAGAAGACACAATCCTTTTGCAAAGTTAGTTTCTGACCTGAAAAAAAAGTTCAAATTTTACATGCATCCTGAGAAAGAATTATAATGGTGCCAAACTTTTCAACAGTAGTCAGTATCCTATATACTCATCCAGAAACAAGGAGATCTAAGTTTAACCTTCTCAATTAAAGGATTCAAAATTTCATTTCCCCCTTCCTATGAAAGCAATGCACATGCTGCCTATCAAACATCCTTTGCAATATTAAATGAATGTGCTGACTACACTTTCATCCAACAATAGTTGAACACAGACACCTCACCAGCCAGGCAGCATGTGAGTGGGGGCTTATTGGACTTAAAAGTGTAAATTCCTTCCAAGTGCTATTTTAGATCCTAAAGAAGATGGTCTTAATTCTTAAGCCAAAATATTTGCCTTCATTTACAAGGAAGACCAGATGAAGGAAGTGAAATATTTTAATTTCTCATGTGGTTGCTTCAGTGACTACTACCTCCAGTTTCTGTGTGGTTTCTCTACAGAAATACAAAAGGAAAATGGAAATTCAAATCCATCCAAAACATTTCAGGAATTTGAAAATAAAGTAAAAACTCTTCTATAGTAATTATCTTTCATGCTTATCATCAAAATAGCCATAACATTATTTATATATATATATATATATATATATTTAAATCAGGAATGTGCAGCTAACTAGACAGTGGCTAGATTAAAAGACATAGGAAATAGATGGGAGATCATTTCATAATCTGTGAATACACAGTATTTAGAATAGATGAAGTAGGAAAAACAAACTGAAAGTATGTAGTATTTTGTTAGCTGGTGTCCCTGAAGAATGGTTATCATGGTTACATATTTTGAAATGAGTATCTGCTTATTCTGTAAAATTTCTGCTTTGGAATCTGAACAGTAAAACATCTCTAGAATTTTGGGAGCTTCAAAATATTTACATTTGAATACTGATAAAGACAAGAATTATTGCTAATATTCAGAATTCTTTATATTCTATCTAGGCAACATTTTTCTCTTGCAGAAAACAAATAATAATGATTTTGATGCATTAACTCCACCAGCCTATTAGCATATTCTGTAAGCTGGAAAATATTAGTATCATTAATAACTCTTTCTTACTTCTTCAGTACCAGAGATGTTTCCCTCATTCCTTGTACCACCGAGCCTACAAGTGTTCTTTTGAAATACAATATCCAACACTTAAGTCCATCTAAGCCAAATTTCTGTGAATAGAGTAAACACATTGCTTATCTTACTGAGGGCACTACTTGTTTTCAAGCCACAGTACATTTTCATTGATAGCAGTGTATCCTTCAGTCATGGTCAGTCCATCACAGACTGTAACCCACCATTCATCTCTTTCCAGATGAATCAGTGTTTTCCTCTATGTTCATTTATGGACTGATCCTGAGAGGCACAAACCTACATCTGCAATGAAGTTCATTACACTTCCTGACAGGATCTGACACTTGATTATTTCTTCCTCTTTTGCACATAGTGCATCTGTCTATGTTGGCTCTCATTTTATTCCAGTGGTTTTCTGTAATAATTATTGCCCCTTTTCCTGAATCCTTCTATGTTTAGCATACTGTCTTATTTGTTATTTCCAGTCTTAAATGAAAATCTTGAATGACACTGAATGTAAAATAGCCTCCAGTATGAAGGCTTCCTGCTAATTTGATGATAACATCCCAGTTATGTTTTGTGATTAACCTTCTAGCTAAGAAGCTTCTTAAATATACAATGTTCCTATTACATTTGCATCCACGGTGTAAATGGAAAATACATGATATATGATCTCTTTCCACCTACTGGCCTCACAGGATACTTCAATCTGCAGTTTTCCTAAAACTTATTTTCCACACCTTATACTCAGTTAAATTTCTCGTCATTCAAATACATGATTAATATAAGCCTAAGGCATATGAGCCGCTTGAAAAATATTTCATCTTATAATGCAATATTACTGCTCATCCAAATATTTATTTTCTCCTGTATCACCAAACATTTAACCACCCAGTGTGATCCATGCTGCTTATTGAATATATGCCCAAATGGTGAAGGAACAGAAAGAACCCTACGCCAAGGAAGTGGTGCAAGCAAGGTGCTCCCTGAGGGATGTGGAGCTGGGAGACAAGGGTGACCCAGTCCCACGGAGGCTGGCCACAGCCTGCAGCACCAGACACCGGCCTCAGAGCTCCCTGACAGTCCCAGACCAGGCAAGGCACAAACCAGGGCAATGCCCGGCTGAGGGGGTTGAGATGGGAGCAAATGGAGTCAGGGACAAGGCTGGAGCCTGGCATCCTAGACCAACACCAGGGCAGGCACCAAGAGCACCGGGGAGGGCTGAAGTGCGGTCCTGAGCAATCATCAGGGAAGGAATAGCTTAGTGATGACCTCAGAGCTCTGACAGCAGCTTGGTACTTAATGTTTACCCCACTTTTGTGTTGCAGGAGTCTCAGTATGCAATGAAAATATACTACATGTCATGTATGATATAAAAATGTGTGTTTCCAGGGGCACTTTGATTTTATTTTTGTGATAGATACGTGATATATTGAGCACAAATTTCACATGATTTTTTGCAGTCCTATTTTTTCAATATTTTTATTCAATACCTTTCTCTGCTACAGTAGTTATAGGACAGGATATGAAAAAAATATTTCTTGATGACATTGTTTCAAGTTCATAGTCGTTTACATTAAATGAGTTGTTTATAGAAACCATTGTGATCCATGATTACAATGCTAAGCATCCAAATAAGCACTTTGTCAACGTGTCAGTTGACACAGTAGATGTCTCTAACAACTGTTTTTTGAGTCTCAAG
Organism: Pycnonotus jocosus; assembly: GCA_013400435.1. NCBI lineage: Eukaryota > Metazoa > Chordata > Aves > Passeriformes > Pycnonotidae > Pycnonotus > Pycnonotus jocosus. Next base: position 375,336 of record VWYP01033088.1, on the reverse strand, counting down.
TCCTTATGATTTTTGTGCAATGAAGTGCACATTTTGTTATAAAGCATGATCAAATTTCACTAGAATCTCATTTAAAATAGCTGAAATGCCTGTGTTTAGGTGTAAAATCTCAATTAATTTATTTAAACATGAAAGATACTTTTTGGTTCTCAGTGTCATAAATACATATCCCCATTTTTTTCTCTTTGATATAGAAAACAAGTTGCATCGGGAATAGAAGAATTAATACTTTGGAGTCCTGCTTCTTCCTTGCAACAATTATCCAGCAACACCAAACCCAGCTGAGATACTGACTGGATGCTCTCTGAATCCCTTGTGATTGTGCTGGGAGCAGATCACACTCTGCTGCCTAGTCCCCAGATAACCTTGATGTCCTCCCTTTACTTGAAATATAATGTTTTAGTAGAGCTCTTCTGAAGACATCATGGACAGGTGAAAGGTGAGTGACTGCACTACTGCGAACAAAGCCCATAACGTGGTAGAGTAAATAATCTGTTGGATGCACCTCGTTGAGAATTCAGTCACCCCATTCCAGCAGACATGGAATGAAATTTTTTTTTAAAACATTGCTGATCATTTTCAATGAAACATGGAATTATTTTCTCATTTCTGGTTATCTTTCATTCTTTTCATTCTTCCTTTTGACCCCTTTTTAGAAATCCTTCATATTCAAACATTTCCTATATAGAAAAGTAAGTAAATTTTTTAAGTAGAAATTGATCTAAACTTGGGATTTGAAAATACAGTGTTGAGGCAACTTTTGAGTACTGTGGGATCAGCCTCTTCTATTTTTATTTTCTTTCTTCAGAATTAGATACAAATATCTTTGGTGTGTTTGCTGTTCCTGTACAAGTCAGTTCACTGTTAAGAGTAAGTGAAAAAACAAAAGTTAAAAACGTTTTCACTGTTTTATCCCTTTGCTTTATTGCACTACACATTGTTTAAGAACTAAGCTACCTCTTGCCTCTTTACCTCTCACATAAGGAAAAGCTGAAGAAGATTTAGGCGACTTAAGAATTTTTACAATGACTCGCAAGCATATTGGCTTTAATAAGTTTAAAGTTATTTTGAAATTGATACAGACAAGTTCACCATATTTAGCTCATATGCTATTGCATTCTGATCATAGTAGAATGGAATATAGGAGCAAGAGCAAATTTTGATGGATTCAGAAGCTGTGATTTTATGCATTATAATTTAGCATACACCTATTTTTTTTTCTCCCAAGATGTTTCAAAATACAGAAGGCCTTAATTATACAGCTTTCAATGTTATTTTTTTCTGTGAATATATCCATCCTTTCTAGTAGAATGTGTAAGTATCCACTGGTGAAACTTTATGTTCCTACCTTAGAAAATACTCCATCTAAGCACTGTGAAGGCTTAATAAATCAGTGTCTTGGATTACTTTCTGTGTTCAGGGTTTTCTCAGCACTTAAAATTCCTCATTTATCCAATGTCCTAATCCACAAACCCACAATTCATTTTTAAATTCAAGAAATTCTAAGCGTAATATTTTTTTTCCATGGCTGTTTCTGTTTCATCATGAAAGTTCTGTGACTTTGGCAAACTGGATCCAGTATTTTACAGTTAAACTTGAAAATTCTTCTTATTAATTATGTTATTGTTATTATTACAGACAGTCTAACTACTTAAGATAAGATGAATTCTTGGTGTTCTGCAGACACAGAACCAGAGACTGCACTAAAAGACATAAAATTTCAGGCTCAGTTCCATTAACATCCATTTATATCTGAAACCCCTAACAGAATTTGAGAACTGAGTGGGAGGTGACAAAGGAAAAGCTGGAGAAAGGTGGTCTGATACTCTACTGGTCCATTACTTGCATTTAGTCAGTTGTCTCTGGAGAATCAGAAAACTAGTTGTAATAATCATCTTATACTTCAGTGGAATTCTGAGTAACTGATTGCCAGTGAGACTAATGAATTATCTCTTCACAGATGTTTTGTATTTGTGCAAATGCACTTGTTTTTCATTTAGAAGTAGCAATGTCACTCTCATTTGTAAGGTCTTTTTATCTGTGTTAAAAACAGAAGAAAAATGTGCTATTTAGTCTATGATTGAGCATATAAGACCTAAAGTAATCTGACTTCTTTTGACATCAAAAAGACTGAAATTTTCTTTTCTTTGCAAGAGAGTAATTGTATTTCTCTGCATGGGTCTTGCACAACTGACACTGGAGGAAATGGCCATATGGCTGCCATCACCACAGTAGGGAATTGCCATATGATTCATAAAGACAACTGATGGAGCTGGAAGTCAACTCAGGTACAAGGCAGCATTGTAATAATTACTATAGAGTCTGGTGATGGAGTTTTTAATGTAGGATTTTTTATTTATTTATATAACTACCCACATAAATAATTATGACTAGATTTCTTTTCCCCTGAAGACCTTTTCCACCTTCAAAGGAAATATTTGCATAGATAAACACCCTTAACAGTCAAGCCCTAAACACTCACAGGCATCCGTATCTCCAGTTGTATTTCTTATTGTAAAGGCTTTTCTTCACTGCTTTGAGTATTTAGTGACCCTATTAGTTACTGGAAGAAATTCTTTGGTCAATTACACCAAACAGGTTGACAGTTAATGATGTGCTTGGTTAAGCAAAATGAAAATTTGGGAAATTTGGTTCGAAAGTGAAGATTATTTTATAGTCAAGGTGTATTTTTTATTCTCCTCCATAATTCACCTTGTCCAAAGGGTCTCTATGCCTTTCTATTACAAAATCTTTTAGAAATTCTGAGGTCAATTTTATGTTAAAGATATGACAGAGGATTCACACATACACTCTACATGGAGGCCTGACATTTCTTCTCCTACTGAGGCTACAGAAAGATATGCAGGCTGCAAGCACATGAAAATTCTCCAAACATGGAAGCAGCATAACAGGTCCTTCTCACTCTCACTAGATGGTGCTGCAGAGTAGTTTTCTGAAAAATAAATAAATAAAAATAAAAACAAAGCAAATTGTTCCCAGAAATTGCTAGTTTGCATTTCACTTTCATAATTCTTAAAATAGTGGAACAATTATTAGAGGGGGAAAAATCAGAGCCAATGTAGGTGTAATGGAATTTGAATTCACAAACAGTCCAGATGTCTAAACTCTAGTCCTTTACAGAATATATACAGCAACTAGATTGTAACTTTGGAAATTAGAATACTATGATTGCAATAAGAATGTTTCAGGACAAGTCATTCATTATGTCCTACAGTGCTCTGCCATGGCACATTATTTGTTCTGTCTTTAAATACCCAAGCTAGTGTCCTTGTAGAAGACCTCAACAGCATATTGTGTTCCAGTTAGGTATTTGGGATTCACAATTAGGTTTTCCTGGAGGCACTCTTTCAGATTCCTGTCTGGAAGCTCTGACAGACCCAATATAAAGTTCAGTAACCACAAGAACACAAAATGTTTTCAAGGAGAATGTGCCTTCTGTAAGGTAATTGCTCTAAAAGGCTTGAACAGGTTGCCACCAACTGGAAGGCAAAGATATGCTGTCTTCCACCTGAGCAGATGCAAGGGCACACAAACTCTCTCCACACAGAATGGGATAGGCCAGGGAAGGCAAGAGGGGAAAGGAAGAGAACACTTGTCCCATTGCTGGGGTCATGTCAATGTATACAAAGAGAAGAAAGGACTAGTGAGGGGTGGGAGACTAAGCACAAAACACAGCTTTGTGTTGTAGTTTATTGGTGAGAGTATGGACAGGCAAGAAGTTTGAGGAAAAGGAGAATCATTTTGGGCTCCGATTCAAATATTTTTTATTCTATTTTCATTAAACAGTCTTAGATAAGTATGGAAGCTGCTGAGGATGAGGACTAGGATTCAAGATTTCTGGAGGAGTTCCTCACCACTGATGTACGTGCTCAGGTTCCTCCTTGTGCTCTCACTCGTGTTCTCTTCTCTTCTCTGTCTTGCAGATGCATACCAGGAGAAAAAAGTTGATTTCTGCCTTTTCCAAGAGGGTTGTGAAAGAAAAGGAGAGCCTTGAAACTTGCATATTAATTTCCATAGACCTGTCTAATGCAGGGCTACAGGTGAACAGATGGGGGAATTCTGAGATAAGACATCTTTTTCTTTAGCATTTCTAACGATTGTTTTCCTTGTTTAGCATCCTATGGATGTGCATCACATTCTGTGGTCACTAACTAATATATTATATAGGGAATAGAAGTATTTCACTCACATCCCATTTCTGGAACCTAATAACAAAAAAATTCTGGAACCAGTTACTGGAACCTAATAACAAAAATAACTGAACTCATATGAAATTCTGGTGAGAAGACTTTAGTTGAAACACTAGAAAAGAAATCCTGGCTGCAAATTGTATTTATCTTTGAATAAGATTCCCAAAAGTAAGAAACCTATCTTATTCCCTCCCTAGCCAACTTTTAAAATTAAATACATCAAATCCATTAGAGAAACACTGGGTTTTGGGTGTTTTGTTTGTTTGTTTGGTTGGTTTTGGGTTTTTTTTTGTTTTTGTTTTTGGTTTTTTTGGGTTTTTTTTGGCATCTTTTAAGTCCTAACTGTTCTGAGTACAGCTTATTGTACATCTCAGTTGTGACTCGTTTCATGCTTGTGTTGTTTGGGGTATTTTCACTTTCTATGACAAACATAGAAATTAAATATTAATAAGCTATCTGACATAACTATTTACTAGCAATCTGTCTGTCTATATTGAAATCAGGGTTAAAATCAGTTCAAGAAAAATTGACAGTATGGCCTAATATTTGTGGGAGCCTAAATATTAGGAAATATCCTGCATATCTTTGAGCTGGCACACAGGCAAAAAATGGTACCTCCTTGTACATACAATAACAATACAAATGCAAACACAATACAGACATATGTAAAGCAGACACACATATGTCTGGTGTAAGAATGACACATAGAGGCTGATTTCTCCCCAATGCCTGTTTTTAATCTGATTCCATTAATTGCCAGCTGGCTGTGAGCTGGAAGAGGGCTGTCAATGGAAATGGCAAAACCAGATTCACCTCTTGATTTAATAAGGATGGTTCAGTACACATAGTCTGTGCTATGCATTTATTCATGCACCTTTCTAATTGGCCTGTTCAAAATACAGAAGATTACATAATTTTCATTAAATCATATGGGAGGAAGACTGAGACCAAATAGAAAGAAGGATATATATTATTAATTTATATATTATTTTAATTCACCTAAATGTAGTTAGATGTTTTGAAATGTTTAAAGTTAAAATAAAAGAGAAACGAGAAATGCTTTGCTTTTTCCCTTAACTGCAAACAGCTATCACACACTGTCTGGAACACAAAGCAAGCTACATTATGTGTAAACTAAGAAAGACAGCACATGTTGACATAAGGTGACTAACAGGAAAAGGAGTTTAAAAATAAAAGGTTTTTTAAACTAAGAAATTAGAATTTTAATTGGCTCAGTGAAAAAATTGCACATTCTCCTCAAACTCTAACACCAGTTTGATTTCATGTGAAACCAAAGAAGGTCATAAATATTCTGTCTTCCAGAGCTGCATCCAAAAAGACATCCAGGTATTTCCTGAAGTCTAAAGAAATAAGGTCATGCTTCAGTGACCATATATTTAATCCTACTGCAAAACTGTTTGGTAAGAACACAAGTCTTGGGTCCTGAGCAGGACATTTGGCTGGCTGTTGCTTTGTGTACAAGATCCCTAATTTAAGCTGCAGACAACAGATCATGATTCATGTGATGAAAAGGAAGTCGGATCTACCTTTGTCAGCCCTCTAATACAGTTAAATATGTAACATACTTAACCTGCAAATATGGAGGACAAGAACAAAGTCACTCAACTATGTCAGTTGTGTCCATGTGAGAAAAAGTCAAGGTATCAAGACCATGCCTAAAGACCAGCACCTTACACTTTTGTCTGTTCCTTCATTTGTATGGTATTTGTTATCTTCCTTGTATATGTAGAAGTGGAGCTTTGTTTGGAGTACCTGAATTCCTTCATTTGGAACATTTTCCCCTGTGAAAAAAGTCTTTCTGTTCTATGGACTGTTGCCACTTTATGCAAGACATTCTTCCAGATTACTAGGGAGCAGTACTGTACTATAGCTGGTCTTGGAAAGCGACAAAGTAAAAATTTCCAAGACACTTTCCAGCTAAAGTAAAAAAATAAAATAAATTATGCAACTGTGAAGTGTTATTCTACTCTCTATCCTCAACCTTCTCAGTGAACTACTGGGATTTTAAAGTGAAGTGTCAGAAGCAGTAAAGTCTACCATACGATATTTAAGAATATTTGATAAACTGGTGAGAATTTAATATCCAGAAGATACTTAATGTTTTGTGTATTATTTTTGTGTCGGATGACATTTTTCTTCACTTTGATTAGATGAAAAGAAAAAGCAATTTGAAATATCAGGATTTAAATGCTTCGTCCCCCATGTTCTTGACATGTCTATGAAATTTTCCCCCTCACCACTGCTTTCCTGTTGCTATGCTCAGTGATGATTAATAAGTGTAGCAGAGTAACATTTGTCTATAATGAAATTATGAAGAATCTGACAATTTAATTGTCACTGATATATTTCAAATGCAATTGTCTTTTTAAACATGCAGCAGGACCTTCTCTGAACCATTCAGGTTTTCTGCAGATCTGAACCCTGCCTTACATTTATCTACACAAACATGGGATTAAGACACATATTTTTATTTTAAATGAGGTTTCATAATTGCATGGCTACTTGAAAATTCCCATTTGTACAGCTATAAAATTGCAATCTATAAAATGCTGCAGTAATAAATTAATTAACTGGGTATAATTTCATGATGTTTTTTATTTTATCTGAAAACATTACTCAAGAGTGCAGATTTCTGCACAAAAACTTGTTTATGTCTTGCAGAATTAAATGCCAAAAGAATTTTGCTTTGCTGTGAAGACTGCAGGTTTTGGTATAAACAGGGTGTTCCTTTTACATATCCTTCTTTCACATAGCAGGTTTTGACACCATTGATGTGCATGGCTGGTTTCAACAGTCCTTGATGTCAATAGGACCTTTTCCATGCACTTAAATCAATATAGGAAGAAGAGGAATGGTTACATATTTACAGGATATATCCTGTTAAATGACCAAAGAATGGTTTACCATCTGTTTTGCAGGATGCTAGCCTTTTCTTCTAAATTATTTATTTTCCTTCCATGTCACAGCTTTAGGACAATTACCTAAGGGTTTACTGCAGTGCCTGCAGGCCATGGCACAGGCCACAGGATTCCCCTCTAGACATTCTGTGGGCAGAGGATGTACACAGCATAATTGGGCTACAGTGAGCACCTTGCCACCACCAATTACCCAGGGAAAATGTTGAGCTTTCTGTACCCACCTTTAAGAGTAAAATGTCTCTAAATAAAGACCAAAGGACTGTGTAAAAGCAGCGAGAACTTTTAACTTGAATTTCCTAGCTGGCTGTTAGAGACCAAAATCTACAAACCCTGTGTTTGTTACACAGCTTTTGCCAGAATCAGTGTATTGACTTTACAGGAGGTATTAAGAGACTGAAGTGCAACTAACTCCTGTGGCAGCAGTCCTGGCAGGTCAGACCTCATATGTCTGAGTTTGGAGCTGTCTGCCTGTTACTCATCTGCATATGCATTTTAAAAAGGCTGTGCTCTGCAGTCGTGTGAGTTCATTAAGTCACTAAATCATAAGCATTTATTTGAGAAGAGAGAGGAAACTGGAAGTAAACTTTTGATAGCAAAGCTCAAATGTGAGAAAAAAAGTTTGAAACCCTACTAAATTAGTAATGAGTGGGAATGAAATGTCTAATATCCTTAATGTGAGCAGGATATCTTGTTTAAGTCTCCCTGTGACTCTTATCCAATAGCAATGCCTCGTTTCTCATTGAAATGTATCCTGTAGGTTTGTGTGTCTCAAAACACCAATTTGATGAATCCAAAGCAGCCGTGGGCATTGACTAGAGCTCTTGTACTAGCTGTAGCAATCATGGCAGCCAGCCTGAGATAAAATGCATTAATTGCACTCCAGCATTGTCTGATAACATTCCATTTATAACAACATTCAGTTTGGTCTTTGATCAGTGGAAAGAAGAGGTAAGAAAAAGAAAGAGAAAAGGTGGATCACTGTTATGAGGTGGCATTTTTTCTTTCTTATCCTTACTGCTTTTATCCAACAAGTAGCTCTCAAGCCTGAAAACAATGCTTCCCAAATGAGCAGATCATTGGTGAATGACTGTAAGTTAGCACAAATTGCTAGCCCATCAAGAACTAGATGCTTTTTCCTGTTTTGCAGAGTTTGTAAAGCAAAAAAATCCTGAAGCCTAATGTTTTCTTGAGAGAAAAACATCACCCATCCGGAAGCAGACATGCTTGTTTTCTGTCATTAAAATGGTCTGGAGAGAAAAAATTTAATTGTTCCTGTCTCTTCGGGTTTAAAATAGATCTCTGAAACTGTTGACATAACCGGATTCACCTCTGTATCATTTACTGTCAAAAGAATATTACCTTCTGGAGCAAAGTTCAAATTAGAAAACATTACAATGAGAAAGGAAAAAGATTAAGCTTTTTCTTCCTTTTTATTCTATCTTGAACTGACTGGAGTTTTACTGTGTTTTACAAGATACTCAGATACCTAGGAAAATGAGACACTACTGTCCAAGGAGCATGGAAATCTTTCCTTCACTGGTCTTCTCTCTAATTTTGTCAACTTTTGGTGCTTTATCTATTCTGTATTGTCTACTACTCTCTTTAAATAAATAGAGGAGTTTGTTTCATTTTTTTAAAATCAAATGTGCATGTGTTTTAAATCCTCCTTTTCATTTACCATGCAGTTATTCTCACAGAGTCCCTGATGAGGAGAGGACGTTTCAGTCACCTTGACCTCTACAGAGGTGAAGGAGACACTAAAAGTGTCCACTCAGACTCCTCACTAGTGACTTATCCAAAAAGAGGAGAGATGAGAACTACAGTCCCCTGTTTTTAAAAGACAATTTGGAAGGATGGCGATAAATGTTAGATCAAAGATGACAAGCACCAGAAGGGTATCACAGGACTTTAGGAGCCTCTCCGAAATCATAGAGCAAGGTTAGCTAAGTTTTTGACTCAGTAAAGTTTCTGAGTTGACTTCTACCTTTGGCCACTCTTGAGTCAAAGCCATGGAAAAGTCAACTATATTTAAGAAACTTGTTGCAAGACTTCTGTTGAATAAGTTATATTTTAAAGTTGAAAACTTACTATTTCTGTTTGATAATTGCTGTTAGAGGTCTGTGGCAAAAAACTTTGTGATGGTCTGGAACTCCTAATGTTTTAGGAGTCCTGTTCATCAGTAATTAGGAAGGTGTGAAATGGAAAATACATAATCTCTAATGGTAAAAGAAATTTTTGGTGGTGGATAAAGATGAAAAACCTGTTTCCTATTTATTCTAAAGCCCTTTTCCATGGGCTGATAATTTGCCTTCCTCAAAGTGAAGCAAAACTGAGTTTGCTTTCATTTTATAACTGTTTAAATTACCTGAGCTCTAAGAGGAGGATATGGTATAGATAAAAACTAGGTCCAAAATGAGACAGACATAAAAAAATGCAGGTTTGAGAACATTTTCTTTTACTATATGTGACTTCCACATGATGACTTGAGAGGATTCATAACCTAGGTTTGTCATCCATACTCCCAGTTCACTATGAGCAAAGAGTGAAGTTGAGTGGGATCTGCTGAGATGAATATACCAAGCAGAGCAGCTGCCTGACATACCTCACATCTCTAGTGGGCCATGCCTGTAGCACTGAGCAGGGTATCTGTGCAGTATTGTGCTCAATTTCCCCTCTCATCTTAGGTGTTTATGCTACATGTTTAAATTTAGATGGTAAACTCACCTAAATATTTATCACACCCATCCTGTTCTCTAGAAAACTTAAGTAATAGTCTGACAGCTGAAAGACTTGATCAGGACATTAAGGATCTTGGTTCCTTCTCTGATTGAGAGCTGTAACACAGTTTATGTGTAAAATGCCTGGGACATGTTCGAAAGGGAACAGCATCTCCACTTGTTAGATGAGTGTTACTGTCATGAACCAGAACAACAGGCATCATCTCACCTGTGTTCTCCTTCTGTGGATGCTGTTAATTTTAATTTCCTTTCTTCATTGTAATATCAGCTAAAGACAAGACAGTAATGTTAAATATGTCACTTCAAGCCTGATCTTCAGGATAATGGAAGGACTGAGGATAGTCAGGACAGATCAAACTGAAGACTTGCATTATGTATAACTTCACATATCTTGGGTGAATTATCGATTACTAATTTCATTTTCTGAAACATGGATTGTCATTCTCTAGATATGCTTTTCAATGGACTTATCTACATTTTTTTAGAACTGAGTGTATAATAAATTCTAGAAATCCAGTCATGACAGGATTTTCATAGAATATAAATATAGCAATCTTTGGTCCAAAAGTGAGGTTCATGTCATGCACCTTAAGGTGCTGCAATGTGGGTCTGTAGCTGTGTGTCATTAAGGAGCAGAGCTGAAGCCTGAGCCCAAAAAGCCTCTCTCACAGAAAAGCCCCCTGGGAATTCTCAGGCAGGGTGATCAGCTACCACACCTACACACACACCACGCGGCGAGCTCAGCTAGGGAAAGAGAAGGCTCTGACCTTGGGTCAATTCCAGCCAGGTTTGTTACAGGAGCAAAGGGAGCCAGGGCCAAGAGGGTGAGCCCCGCCCCCATCTCCCCTTCAGCACAGGGCCTGGGGGCGGGGCAAAGGGCAGGGGAGGGCATTGACCTGTGAGGGCCAGTGGAGACACACCGAGCGGGGAAGGAACCGAGGGCCAAGGTCATTGAGGGAGGGCAGAATTGGGCCAAACCATTTCTACAGAGCGCATTGGGAGTATCCCCTCAGGCAGGAGGGGTAACTCGGTTCTGCATTGCCAAGGCCAGAGCCTGGGTGTCCTATTGAGTGGCGGATGGGATTCTACATGGGTCTGTATAAAGCTATATCATCTAGTGTTGATGAAGGTGGAGTCGCTGGGATCAGTGGAGGACAGAGACAAAACCATTTAGTCTTGAAATTTGACACAGACGTTTAAGGAATTGTGTGGGTGAACACAATTACCTTCTTCTGTGGCTGAACAAAGCTTGGGGGAATCCTAACCTTTCACTTAGCTGAATATCACGTTATTCCCAGTAAATTTTAGGAGACTATCAGATTTCTAACCTGCTGACATCCAGCAAACTGACATATTTAAAAATGTGAATGTCTAATTTTTGCTAGTTGTTTTGACTCCTCAGTGGAAAATAGAAGCAGTTTACCAGTTGCCTATCAACATTTTAATCACACACACCTGTTACAGGTTGGATTCACAGGAATTTGGGAGTTTCTCCATGTCTTTCCATTCTGTGTAGACAACATAAATGACTAGCTTGCAATATATACATTTTGCAAGGCAAGAAATTATTGTAGTGAATGTGTGTTCTGCCTCGAATAATCTGTGAGCTAGATCTAACATCAAAGTCATGCAGCAGTGGCTGCCATGCCAAAGGGCTCAAAATGTTAAGCTCTGCTGATTGCCAAAGTTTATTAGCTTGGGCTTGGTGCCACACTGACACAAATATGCAGCATCTGGCCAACTGAGAGGGCAGGCAGGGGATGTCTGGAGCTGCCTTCAGAAGACCTTGCTGACATACTCCTCAAAGCGTTAATGGGAATGCATGGGTGGCAGTGTCTTTAGTTCCACATCACTGGAATTAGGGCTGTGGAAAGAGTATATCCAAGTGCTTTAAAGAACCGGGGCTGGGAGAAGTGGAAATAGCTGAACTTCAGTCCACAACAAAAGGAGGGTAGGCTTAAGAAATATATGAGTAGGACTGCTGTTACTGCATATTTCCTAACACAAGATATGTCACTACTGAGTGTGGTGCTTTGGAATTTGGGATGATCATGAATGTCTTAATCAGATCAGGAGTACTTTTCCGTTTACGGTGGTTGTGGTACTGCAACTTTCATACACAGGCCTTGCTATCAGACACCCATATCTGTATTGTTTTCAGATGACTTTAATGTACATGACTCTGCGTAGAACTGCCCACTTAAAAAATAAAATGAGGCAGAAGATGAATGCTATTTATTATATAAAGCATGATTCAAAATCTTTACTTTATAGTTTTAAAATACTACATATGTTGTGTTATACTATACCATACTATCCATACAATTATATAATGTGTCATAAACAAAGTAATTTGTGATTTTGGGAAATTTTAGACCTGAATAAATGCTGTGTTACTGAAGATAAATGAAAGCCCTTGTTTATGGGGTATTATACTGTTTTGTTATATGCTAATTGTTAGGCACGTACATATTATTATCTTTTATGTCATGTATTTTAAAGTACCCCAGAATAGATGGTTAATAAATCAAATATGGCAGCAAGTGAATTTTTGAGTACATGAGTGTAGTGCTTGCATAACCCTCTGCCGTAAAGCAATTTATAATATACAAAAAACATTTTCTGGCATTCTAGTAATTTATCAAAAATGAAACAAACCGCTTTATTAAAGTAAATAAGTGTAACTGAATTGTGAAAAGGAGTTTTCTTACAGGTCAAGAAAGTAAAATAATCTCCAGGACAACATTAATGAAGTCTGGTTCATTAATTCCTAGTCTTGAGCTTGTATCCCCAGGTACAGATTTGAACTTTGCTGTCAACACATTTAACATCTTAATTTGAGAGCTTATTCTTTCAACTAGATACACAGAAATGTTTATAAAAATCTATTTGCTGTGATTTCTTTACATGTTTATGAATCTCATTTACATCATTCCTTCAAGTCATTTAATTTTCTTATAAGATTTTATTTCTTTAAATTTCTTCCAATTTTATATTTTTAAATGCAAATACTTGTGAAAATCACTGTTTCTCCTACATTATTGGAAAGTACTTTTATTTTATAAAATACAGATATTATTCCTTATGTTTCATATCTCTCTGATATACTCCTGGGCTGATTCAGAGCTTCATAATTTATAATTTGGAATCAATGAGAGGATCTGCACTAAATTTTCATTTTATTAGACTTTCACTGAATCTATTTGGTAACTTTTTTGAATATGACTAATCTAAACTTGTGTCAACATTTTATTTCTCAGAGGTTTTAGAAGAATATTATTCCATATGATACAATATAAAAACCTCTTGTATAAAAGCACTTTCATGTTAGTATTGAAATGAAGTCAGTGTCCAACCATATGGAGAGAGAAAAAAGAAATCTCTTCTTTACTGACTTGTTGAAATCATAAGTAAACTGTAGCACTTTAAAATCTTAAGTGCAGAGGGCAGAAGCTTTATTCAAAGGTTAACAAAAGGTGGCAGGTTAAATTGCTCAGACACATATTAGGAAACAGGAAGAGCCAGAAATCTCAGCTCTCAGGCCCCCTGCTTGAACCACAAGACACAGGCCCGCCTATAGTTCAACTTTCTGTCAAGCCCTGTGTCTGTAATTAATCTTTCCTTTAACACAGAAGAAACTCTCTATAGACACCTATGATTTATTTCTTGGAATCCCACCTTCTGACCCTTTCCTGGAGGTCCTTTGTCACATGAAATAATTTCACTTCATGCACCAAAGACATCATTACATTTCTTACTGATGAGATGTCATATACTTACAGGCACTAGCAATTTCTTACATGGCATGGCTCAATAAGACCTAGCAAAGTGAGAAAAAGGAAATATATTTTCTAGTCTTCAGTAACCTTATAAGCAAAGGCATCTCTGTATATAAAATCAACCTTATAAATATGTATAGATCTTTACATATTGATGACTAAAATTAAAAGAAACCTATAAAATTTGAAGTGTATCATTTGAAATCATGGTATAAACATTTTGCAATGTGAAACGTGACTTTGAGAATATTAACACTGTGTGCATATACCTATGGTGTGTTGGTGCTGTTCACCTACTTACTATCCTGAGTGAGAGCTGATGGCTAAAATGAAAAAAAGTTTGGGGAGTTTTAGAGGTATGTGTAAGGAAATTGAAAGCTCCAGACAGCTGACCGAAATCTGTATCAATGTCAGGCTGACCTTAGCAAAGGACCAGATTTTGCTAATGCAGTGTCTAAAATGAGTATGCAGAGGTTAAGTTTTCCAAATCAAACTTCAAGTTGTTGGCAGGGCAATTGTGGGGAACTCCCTTGCAGCTGTTTGTACCAGACTTGGCCTGTAGTATATGTTGAATAAAGGACTACAGTTTCCACTGCAGCTTTCAGACAGCAAATGTTCACTAAGAATTATTTATAATGTACTAAAGACTACTTAATTTATGTGGTGCTGTTCTTGATTCCAAAATCTCCATCACATAAAATGAATGCAACCATTCATAATAAAGTAGATTGCAGGAGTAATTTTTTACCAGCCATGAAATCTTCAGAATATCTCTCATGTATGAGCTGATCTGCCAAAAGGAGAACAAAGCTAAATTTGCTTTAAACTACTGTATATTTTCCTAAAGTGTAGCATAACAGCAAATGTACCTTACTTCTCTGAAGTTTCTGATCAAATCAGAAGGTTGTAATGATCTTAGATGTTGAATCAATAATTAAAAAATAGTTAATTTGAATAAAAATGAGCACTTTTGTTAAGAATAATCCAAAGCAAATCAGAAATGAGAAGGTTTTAACAGGGATCATTCCAGATGATGCTGGCTACATGATCCATGATTCCAGAAGGAAATTTATAAATCTCTCAAGTAAGAAAGTAGTACATTGAGGTGTGGTCTTATTTTGTACGTGATTCCTAAAATGTATTTGTTGAAGGTCTTATGCTGTCATTTTACTTCTTATTGCTGAAAGTAGAAACTGAATGATGGATTAGCGAGGATGCACATTTCTCATTCTGTTTAAGAGGCAAAAACATTCACTATTCATGCATTCTTAATTCATTAATCTATCTGGATACTAATTTGCATACTTTGTTCAAGGGAAAAAATCTAGTTGGTAGTATGTCATTATTTTTTTAAAGGTGCATGAATAATTTGCAGTGATTGAATTCCTGCAACAAATTAATTTTTTTTTTTGCCTATTACTAAATGTCAAGACAAAGTCACAATTTTAGATGCAATAGCTGGTAAAAATATTACCCTCATTATTTTTCCATCAGTAGTTCCTTTAATATTCAATAGTCAAATTTTGTTGGAGGTACCTGATCAAAGAAAAGGTCATAAAGTTTTGTTTTCTCTCCATAAATGAAGAAACCATATTGTGCCTGTCATGTCACTTCTCCTTACGTGATAGATTTGTGGAGATGTAAGGTGTGTGCTGTCACATTTTTAAAGATAATGCTTTTGTTCTGGTCTTATTGACTAAAGATGGAAGAGCTGGAGCAGAAAAAAACACAACTGTTTCCAGTTTCCAAGGATTCAAATGGATTTTTTTCATGCAAATAAAGACATATTGCATAATACTGAATTTTCAGATCAGGAAGAACTATCTCCACCACCACCCTTGAAACAAAGGCAGTGTATTTGAAAATTGTTATAGAGACTAATTAATATTTTCACAGTGGTAGTACCATGAACTTATTATATAGGAGATATTTCTGAGAGTAGCACAAAAATCCCAGCCCCAGAAAAAACGCAACTGCTTCCAAAACTCAAATTTTCAATGAAAATTGCTTATCAGTAAATACATTGGTTTGTATTCCTGAGAGATCTTTCCACTGAAACTTTCAAACCCTAAAATAGTGGCAGTTTTATCTCACTAAACAAAATTGCAAAACATGGAAATTTGTGGAAGGAAAAAACCCCCGAGAATTTATATTACAGGCACCTCTTTCCTCTTCTGGGACCTTTTGGAAGAAAAAAAAAAAAAAATCAGAAGAAAATCAGGATAAGAGTAGCAAGCTTTTGGGTAGAGTGTTGAGCTGTTAAGTAGCTAGTCAATTCAAGACTTATGTAAATGAATTTCTGAAGGATTTGTAGCTGGTCATTCCCTAGAGACAAAGATGGTCTTCTTAACCGAAAGCATAGATGTGATTTTACAACTTTATTATGGCAATGGCTGTAGTTTCCACTGTAATTACTGCTTGTTCTTTCATAGACATAGCTTCCAGAATGCTTTATAGCAAGCTGCTTCATCATACACTATGCAAGGAAATTACACTTTTCTTTATGTGTTCCCATGTTCTCAGTCTGGTAATTACTTTCACATCATGGGGATTATAAGGTGTCAAACATATTATTTTTTACAAAAGACAGAAAAAGAAAACAAGAAGAAAAGAAATAAATTAATTGATATACTCATGTTATAAATGCTCACATTAATGGCTTTTAGTGCATTGAGCTAAACCCACTTATTTTTTTGCTACTCTTCATGAAACTCTCTTGGGCTTTATAAATACCTGCTCCCTTAGCTAGACTTCCCTATGATCCTGGGCTTCAAAGTCTGGTTTTATGAGGAAACCACTCTGTCTCCATGTCTCAGCGTGCAATCTTTCCTGTCACCCGCTCCGGGGGCCTGCTAAGCGTGGCTCGCTGCACACAGATTGTTTGTGAAGCTGCCAAACGGAAGCCAGCAGCTCAGTTCAGCTGAAAGAGATAAAAACAACATTATTTCATAGCTATAAAAAAATCACAATAGACTTGTAAATGGTGCCTTGTACAAACAGGGTTTTTCTTCAGGAAAAGAATAGGTCCTTCAACGAAGACTGAGACATCTGTATTGTTCGTTCAACTCTTGCGCAATGAGTTGCTATTAATAGCCCTGCATTAGAAAATCCTGCTATAAATAACGTCTGAAATCTACTCCCATAACACCCTTTGTCCTTCATATGCCTTCTTTGGGACATTTGTATATTTACCATGAAAAAGAGAACAAAACAACTTTGGATAAAACGGGGTATGACTATACTGAATGATTCAGTTCCTCGGATGGCTTTCATTTTGTGGGAGGAAGAGAAGGGAGAAGAAAGATATAAACAACAAACATCTCTCTGACTTTTCTCCAATATTCTAGCTAGACTAACAGGCAAACAGACACAGCTTGACAGACAGATGATTGTCTTATCAACTGAAACCAACTTGGAAAGAGTATATCCAATCCTCCTAAAATAGCTAATTAATTGGGAACTAGTCTCTCTGTTCTCTTGATATGGGAACTTTTCACAGCAGATGGTCTCTTCCATGATACAAACTGTATATTAGTTTTCACATCTTCCTGAAATGGAAGTCACTTAACAAGCCCTTCCAAATGAATGGTACCAGTAGGAAAGGGTTGATGGTTTATCTCAGGAGGTAAAGATTTAACAAGGTGTTTTAAAAGTTTCATTTGTAATTTTCAGTCTTTTCATTTCCATAATGGTTTTATGTTGTCTTTTATTACTTATTTTTTATTTTCATTTCTGAATCTGATGAATACAGTTTGCTCTTCTTTGCTTGCATTGACAGCAATGTTTTTGCTGGGGTGAATCTAAAGGAACTATGTCGTGTCCATTAGTAGCTATCAATTTGAAAGCAAAAATTCTTACTGAATTTTAACTTCATTGTACCTTCTCCACTGTGTGTCTCAAAACAGGCTAGATTTTTTTAGTTGAGAACATAAGAATGTGACTACTATTCTTCACAGTATTTAGAATAAAGGATTAGAAGACAATTGTTTCATTTGGAAGAAGGAAGCTTTCCTTGATGAAGTCTTTTTTGTCTTCATTCATACATGATGCTTATTCCAACTTTCATTGTTGAATTGAACCTGGCTTTACAGGTCTTGGTTTGATGTCTCACTGAAGAAGCTCTCCATAAAATTAACACCAACTTGTGCTGCAGCTGTTTGTCACAGCTGGTTGTTTGTTGTTTTTCTGGGGTTTGGTGGCGGTGGGGTTTGGGAAGAAACTCTTTTGCTTCATTCTTTTCAGATGGTTTCCTACATCCAGGATCATAAAAAGTTTTACTGCTTTTAATCACTCAGTGGTTTAGTACCTCACCACAGTTCCTCCAGGTGTCTCTGATGTGCACCTAGAGGAAACGTGTTTGTATAAGGGCACAAACTAATTTGAGAAATGTGATATACTTCCTGAGCCTCCTTTTTTTGCCTATATATGGAAAATAAAAATCATCTGGATATGAAATCCCACAATGGTACAGCAATACAGCACTGCAGCTACATCCTAGGCTTTCAACCCTGTTTTGTAAGATGTCTCACTTGCAGAAGAGTCAAAAGTAATGTTGAAGCAAGCTAATAGTAGGGACAATATATGCCATTTTGTCTCTTATGTCTTAAGGTGATTCAGCTTGCAAGCATCACATTTCTGTACAGCAGTATTTCTTTTCCAGACATTCCAAAGTGCATTTGTGCACATGCAAGTTCTTGTGGAAACAAGCTTCTGAAAAATTCCAGTCTGCACTGCAACTCTGTGTTTCCAACATCATCTACAACTCAAGCGGGTTATGAAATCTCAATTCCTTCTTTTCACACCTTCATCAGTCAGCTGTTATGCGTAGCCAGTAACGTACTGGGAATCTATAATTAAGTAGCTCAATATTGTTTATGCAACTGTCCAAGTGTGTGCTCATCATTAGGCAAGGCCTATATCTGATTTTTTGAACATGAGTAAGAAGTAACTGGTGAAAATAGGCCACATCAGCAACATTTTGCCCAGCAGAAATAATCAGGTGTTCAGTGAAGGCATTCGGCTATATCATGTGAGACAGATTTTCAGATGTGAATAAATGCTAAATGAAATACCTTTGGGAGCTTTGGCACTTTCATAATTCACTGTTAGTGATGTGGAGTCTGGGCCTGAAAGTTGTATTTGCTCCTTCTTAATTTAAGTGGGAAATTGACAATGTTGAATGGCCTTTGGCCAGACCTATGCTTAACAGAGATAACTCATAATAATTATTGTGATACATGTGAGCTTTCTAGGAATAGAATAGAATTTGCCATGCTGTGTGTGATGATAGAGGGCCATGTTCAATTTTAAGTGTATTTGGAAAATATTTTTATGTCTCAGTTCTTGAAATTAATACTAGATTATGAGCAATTGTAAACAGACAGATAAAAGGAAATTCCTTTTTCCCCCATTATCCTAAAAATTATTTACCCTGAAGGAAGCATATTTATTCATAGCAGGTATGTAATTTTCATCACAAAAATTCTTATTCTAAACTAACTGTTAAATTGAAACAGCTACTGTTGCATGGCTATAAGGGATCTTCCCAAATTTTGTGAATTTACTCCCAAATAATGCTGAATTTTGCTATAAATTTGAATTGGGAATTGTAGTTTTCTTTAAACATTTGGATTAAGGGAAACAAAGGTATTCAATTCAAAATTTATGGTGTAGTAATTAATACCAACTCTGTCTGATAAGAATCTTTGTCTGTGGACCCTGTGATAGACATATATATAAACATATACATGTTACATATTCTATATATGTTTGGTAAAACACAAACTCAGGATTTTGGTTTGTGGAATACTCTAAGTATTACAAGTATATTACTGTGTGTACTCTAAGTAGCTAGGGTCAATAAAAAGATTTCCAAAGCAGACAGCTTGTCTCTGTTTGTTTAAACGGAAGTGAAAAAGTATTTCCAAAAGGAATCAAGCAGTACTGCTAAGCTGATATTGAAAATTTTATTTATTATCAGCAGCCAAAATTCTTTACAGATTTGTTTTTCCTGGGAAACATCTTTTAAAAAAGAAAACCTCTTTAGTGATGCATTCTGTTTTTTCCAAGATTATGAATTATACTAAAAATTTTAAATAAACATACAAAAAAAGAGTATGGAATATGAATAAGAGACTTTGTTTTTCTCTCATGAGATCAATAGTTAGTTATTGGAGTTCGTTTAAGAAGATGCATCATTTGTGAACTGTAATCCACAAGTTACTTAACTTTCTCAAGTAAATATTGGAAAACTTAATTATGTTGCATGTTATACTAAATAAAATGAAAAAGGTACTTTAGAAGAATTTAAATTACAACTTTTGATGACTATTTTTGCACCTCATATTGAGAGAACAGATACTTTGTCTGTCATGGATCCATACTTTTAGGGCTTTGAAGAAGCCATAAATTCCTAAATTCATCTAAGATATATTTACATCAGATTTTAAGTGTCACATTTTAGAAAACTTTAATGTTACATAACTATTTTGCAGTGGGTCCCTACATCATCCAAATTCTGAAAGTTGTTAGAAGATGTCTCTAGTTTATTATTTCTAAATTTATATATTATTTCTAAATTTATTTATTTGGGAAACCAGAGGAATTAAGGAGGATGGACAGTTAGCATCCAGTTCTTGCCTCTGCATCATGTCCTTGACATGATGTAGTCTGTACATGTTTCTCAAGTTTCATATCTTCTGGGGAAAGATCCTTTCCTCAAGTTTCAAATCTCTCGTTTTTCTTCCACAGCATAATATATTAAACAAAATTATATATTTTGAGCTTTTTCATTGGTGATGATGATAGATAAAACTGTTTGCTGAATGAGATACTCTGGCAGGTAGTCCCCTACCAGAAATTTACCAAATTTTTTTGGAATGTCAGATTTTAAAAGCCAGATAATAATACATGAAAGTACAGAAGGAAAAATCTGAGTTGCTAAAAAAAAGGGAAAATTATTGCACGAAGACAAAAGTCTTATGGAAATCTAAAGATATCTCCATTTACCATATAGACAGAAATACATTTTCCTTCTTATCTGGTTCATCCAGAAGTTTGTGTTCATAAAAATGGCACCCTGGGGTGCACTAGAGAGAGCATTGCCAGCAGATTGATGGAAGTAATCCTGCCACTCTAGTCAGCCCTGGAGAGGCCACATCTGGAGTGCTGTGTGCAGGTCTGAGCTCCTCAGGACAGCAAAAGCATGAAGTGCCTAGAGTGGGTCCAGTGGAGGGCCACAAAGATGATTAAAGGACAGGAGCATCTCTCCTATGAGGAATAGCTGAGGGAACTGGGCCTGTTCAGCCTCAAGAAGAGATGACTGAGAGGGGACCTCATCAATATCCATCAGTATCTTCAGGGAACATGCCAACAGGATGCAGCCAGGCTCTGCTCAGTGGTGCCAAGCGATAGGACAAGAGGCAATGGGCAGAGACTGATGCTCAAGAAATTCCACCTGAATATGAGGAAGAATTTTTTTATTGTGCAGGTGACCAAGCACAAGAACAGGTTGTCCAGAGAGGCTGTGGAATCTCCCTCACTGGAGATATTCAAGAACTCTCTGGACACAACCCTGCACAAAGTGTTCCCACATGACCATTTTTGAGCAGGGAGGTTGGACCAGATGAACCACAGTGGTCCCTTCAACCTTATGTATTCTGTGATTCTGTGATTGTCTTACCTCATTAAAAAAATACATGGAATTTGTTCTCATTTTCTTCTTGCAGCAATTTTCTTTTAGTATATCTTTTCATTTCCTTGCAACTACCTGTGCTTCTACAAGTATTTATTTGCTCCTATAAGCAATGTCTTCAGATAAATTTGATAATAATTTTTCTAAGGAATGTCTACTGGTTTTCATTTCAATATCTAGGCAAGTTATATTAAAGACTGTTTGTTCCTGTTATGTTCTGTTTCATTTTGCTTATAAGACTTAATACAAGTCAAGTACAACAGCATATGCCATCACATATTCTTTTTCCAAAACTGATGATAAATTTTGTATTTTCCAAAGTTGCTTTGAGTTTTGAAGATGTCTTGACACAGTACACGCTACATATAAAAACAACAGGCAGAGCTACATACATCAAACGTATTGAATTCAGACAGCACAATCCAGTTACAGCCATTTCCACATATTTATGTAGTCCCTGTGAAATCAAACCTCTGAAATGTGCCAAATTTCTATTTTCTGTTTTCTATCAGTGTAAAACCTGGACAACTCTGCTACCAGCAAACTTTTTTGACCATTTTCTTGCTAATACAAAAGACTAAAACTATTTGGACAGTAAGAAACAATAGTTGTAATTTGAACCTTTATTACTGAGAAAAACCTTTGTTTTATATGAAGGATTATATTCATTTCAGCTTTTACAACATTTATAAACCAAACCCTCTCAGAATTCAACAAGAGAAAATGCATGGGTGATGCCTAAACCAGCTACTAATTTCTTTCTAATGAATTCAAATCTGTTTTATGTGAGTGGGTCAAGATAAAGACCCTGTGTATATCTATGCAGTAGATCAATTCATTCTTACATTCATAAGTGCATATTTTTGCAAGTGTGGGCTTAAAAAAAATTTCACTCACTGCTGGCCACCTACTGCTACTGGAATGTGTTGCATGTGCTTGGAGATTCTTAGTATGGTAAAAGAAAATATTTGGAGGGGGTTATATTATTTTAGTTGTTCTGTTCTTTTCTTTTTAAAAATTATGTATGAGAGCACTACTGGACACTGCTCAAAATTTTTTACTGATTTTATAGCCCGCTGCAGAATGTGTGTACAGTGTTGAATCAGTGAAATAGTGTTCAATCAGAATTCTCAAATTTAGCCCCTTATGTTTCTATATGGTTCCTGACAATGATGATGGGTAGCAGAAGCTTAATATGGCAAAGCAAGTAATCATGATAAGCTGTAAGAGAATTCTGGTTTCCAGATCTTTAGAAAATCTAGGAATACATTTCTGGATGTAAAGGTAAGCATTTATATTTCAAAGAATAATAGAGATGATTTTGTACTGAAAATTTTATACAAAACTGGGAAGTAAGTTCGTCCTTTAAGATTAAGTGTGATCTTCATTATTGATCTGCTTTAAATTCCTTTTTAGTTTAAAATTATCTTAAAATTTAATAATCTTTTCATTGTTCCTTTTAATTCTGCTTCAATCATTCTTAGATTCTAGTTTGTGGTTTGGAAAAACAGTGAAGGTCTATGTAGTGTCTCGGAAAACCAGTGAGGAGAAGTTAGAGACCAAACTAACATAAACATTATTTATATGTATAAGCATCAAAACGGAATAGGTCAGCTCTTCTGTCCATATATATTAGATTAATCCGGTGCTCTGAGAAGCAATTTGGCCTTATAAACTGCTTGTAATCAAACACAACTCACAGTTCTTTCTGCCCCAAGCCCTGACATAACCAGACATTGTATCATTTCCAGTGTTTGTTCAATCAGTGTAAAAGCTTCGATATCAGGAAAGCAAAATTCCCTTATGGTGGATGTCTGAGGCCTCCTTACTATGGTCTTGGTTGGAATCTGGAGCTCATTGAGCAAGATGATTAATGAAGAGTGGGAGACAGTCCTTGTACTAGTTTGGAAGCATACAAATAATCCATTGGCCTACACATGACACTTGACAATTTCACCCCTTGTTTTCCAGTGAATTTCCTTAAGGAAATGAACCGTTAAGACCAGTGCATGAATATAAACTGTATATGGCACATTACCTATGCTGCATTTTAGAGCATGAGAAATCTGAACATGTTCAGGCCTCTGTGAACAGAAATTGGAAGTTGTGGAAAATAAACCCCTTTGTCCTAAAGAGCTTTCAAGCAATAATTCACTCTTATAGAAAGGTCTATCCTAAGGTCATGCTACCTTTATTTCATAATCCCAGAACACAGCAAGGAAGTGAAGCTGGACGTGACCTTTTTCAACTCCTGTTCATCAGAGCAGATGATACAAAAACAGGCCTTTCACTGCAAGGCCTGTGAACAAGCTAGAATCTTGGTATAATTTTGCCAGCAAGAGAAATCTACCAAATTAGAAGCAGCAAAGCTTATTAACTTGTGGGTTTTTTGACGTTATCTTCAACCAGAACGAATTATTGAACAATTTTAAACAAAAGCCCCGTCTCAGATAAAGCATTCTCTAATTAACATGTTTCTCCACTTAAATGAAAATGTACATTAAGTTTTTGTAGTTGTCTGCTTCTAGCTAACCCCATTATTTCAGTGAGACTAGTGCTATTTCACAATGAATAGTATCAGAAGTAGGCCATGGAGCTCTAAGGAAGTTAAAATCTTGCATTCTGATTGTGTAGACAGAGTCATTTCTTGCTTCTAAAGAGCAGAGAGCGTTTACAGGCAGTCAAACAAGGTAACCAAGAGAAATTCAGGAAACAGCTAATCTTTTTTTGAAACAAGACTGGACTGTATTCAGGCACACTTTGTCTTAATTCAGTCTCTGTTTTCCCTGCTGTGGTAAGCCAATGAATGTCTTGCAGACTGCTGCATTAGATTCCATACACTGTGAGTAGAATCATAGAATCATAGAATCATAGAATCATAGAATCAGTTGTAGAATAATAGAATGATTTGAGTTGGAATGGACCTTAAAGATCATGTTGTTCCAGCCCCACTGCCATGGGCAGGGACACCTTCACTTAGACCAGGTTACTCAGAGCACTATTCATCCTGTTCAAGAACATCTTCAGGGATGCTCTCTGGTCAACCTGTCTCAGTGTCTCATTACCCTCCCAATCAAGAATTTCTTCCTAATACCTAATCTAAACCTGCCCTTCTTCAGCTTGAGGAGAAGATTCCCTTTTGTCCTATCACTACATGTCCTTATAAAAATTTCCTCTTCAGCTTTCCTGTAGGCTCCCTTTATCTACTGGAAGACTGCTTTATGATCTCCCTGGAGCCCTTTCCAGGCTGAACAACCACAAGTACCTCAGCCTGTCTTCATAAGAGATGTGTTCCAGCCCTCTGATCAACTTTGTGGTTCTCTTCCTCCAACAGGTCAACATTTTTATTGTATTGAAGGCCTCATATTTGGATGCAGCAGTCCAGGTGGGGTCTCACAAGGGCAGAGTAAAGAGACAGAATTACCTCCCTTGACCTCCTGGTTACATCTCTTTTGATGCAGCTCAGGATGCGTTTGTCCTTCTGGGCTGCAAATGCACTTTGCTAAGTCATATTTAGTTTTTCATTCACAAACACCACTAAGTCCTCCTTCCTAGTGCTGGTCTCAGTCTGTTCTGCATCCAGTCTGTACTTGT
The DNA here is from genome assembly GCA_013400435.1 of Pycnonotus jocosus. Taxonomy (NCBI): domain Eukaryota; kingdom Metazoa; phylum Chordata; class Aves; order Passeriformes; family Pycnonotidae; genus Pycnonotus; species Pycnonotus jocosus. The sequence goes on along the minus strand of VWYP01033088.1, from coordinate 350,382 downwards.
GTTTGGGATTTCCCCAACCCAGGGGCAGGACCCTGCACTTGGCCTTGCTGAACTTCATGAGATTTGCACAGACCCACCTCTCAAGCCTGTCCACGTTCTTCAGGATGGCATTGCCTCCCTCCAGTGTTTCACTGCACCCCACAGCTCGGTGTCACTGGCAAACTTGCTGAGGGTGCACTCGATACCACTATCCATGTCACCAACAAAGAGGTTAAAAAGTGCTGGTTTCAATACTGATCCCTGAGGAACAGCACTCAATAGCATGATATTTTTAGATGGTGAGTGTCAATATTCCACTGTACATCATTCAGAAAACAGACTGAAGAGCAGAGCAAAATGAGAAAACCAGTAATACTATTTTCAGTTTATTCCTGAAAAGTGGTGATAGGAATGTGAAGCACTCCAGGTAACCTTGGGAAGTGATCTTTCTTCTTCATGAAACAGTGAATTTCCTACCTATTTCAATCTGCTGTGGTTTTGCACCACTGTTTGGGTAGACCATATTAATTTCCACAGTGCAAAAGTATAGAAAATTCCTGAATACAGAAAATGTGCCAGAGTAGAGTTTGCACTGGTACAGAGCAGATGCCACTTCTTGGTTTTGTTCTTGGAAAATGGCACAAAGAGGCTGATTCTCATGCTGTGATTCTTAGTGTCTTCCCACACTCTGTGGGAAAACATGCAAGCTGATGGTTTACCCCAGCTGCAGCAAGGAGTGTGGTACTAAATGCTTTGGTTCAGCACCAGCCTGAGCTTGCAGAGCCATTCAGTGCACTGCAATACCAGGAGAAGGGGCTGAATCATTCGCCGTAACATTGCTTTTGGCTAAACCTTAAAAGATCTCTCTGGGAGATTTATCAGGACCACAGTGTACCTTTAATCTCAAGGCACAGCAAGCTGTACTAATCTGACCCCTGTGCTGTCCCTCTGCATGGGTAGGATAGGATATGATAGGATGACAGTTTGCTGTCTTTTAGCTTGAACACTGCCTAAAGAGATGGAAGATCTGGCACATCTTTTGATATACCTTTTGAGTATTTGTGATTTTTTTCTATGTAGTTTTTGAAATATGGTATACGAAATTCTCAAAGGCTGAAAGGTGTGGCCTTAGGAAGAAGGTGAAGAGAAACATCATTAGAATCCAGCCTAACAAACGTTCTGATTTCAACTTTCTTTTTTAAATTTTCCTCTTTGTGTAAAATAATTGCTCTTGGCAGACACAGCTACATTACCAGCTATTGCATAGCTTTGGTGATGGTGGTGTTGTATTGGTTGCCTTTTGTTTAGTTAGTTTTGTTTGGTTTGTGGTGGGTTTTTTTAATTCCTTCTGCAGACAGATTTTAGACTTTTTATTGTTTACAGAGGTTCTGAAAAAGACAAACTACACAAGAGGTGATGATGATACTGCCTTCTGATTACTTGATTGGTAGATTTTTGGGACAGATAACACTGGATACATTTTAGAAAGCACAAAGGTAGCTGGCTGAAAGATTCAGATGTGCAGGAACCTACCTTGTAACACAAAGGAGAGAAACTCTGGAGTGCAACTCAGACACTTAAGCATCTAGTGCCATTTGAGTGCCAGAAGAGTATCCTCGCTGGTCCCAAAACATATAAATAAACTCTAGTTCTGTGCATTATATTTCAGCCCATGCAGATGTCTAGGACACCCTTGAGAGTCTCTAATGACTCAGCTACTCTTTTTGATTATTAGATAGATTCCAAGCTTGGAAAACATGCATTCTTTCTCCTTGTAATGTGATCTCTATGCATTTCTTTAATCTGTTGTTAAAAAAAAATTACTTCCTCTGGGCCAAGGGATATGCTTGATTCGAGGTTTAAATCAAAGGAGAATGCTTGATTTCAGAAAATTTAATGGAGAACCCCCCTAAATTTTGCTAAATGCAAGAGGTCTCTGACTTCTGCTTTCCATCTGTTCTATAGCGTATCTGGTGCTCTGTTTTACACGTGCACATTGGATAATCACTTTTTTCCCATTAGTCTCAGCAATTAATTACCTCTTTATGTACAGATTTCATGCACCCATAATGTAGATGACAGGTTATAATGTAAGTATTCTATTAATTATTCGTATTCAATCAGCTGCATGCTTCAATCACAAGTCTGTGAATAAGATGCTATACACAGTTCCAATCCCATGCTCTCACATTCTAGAGGTAGGAGTATTTTTTACCACTCTCCACCTCCAGACAACATCACAACTATCCAGAAAAAAGATAAATAAAAATGCTAACTCATTTTACTGTAGTCTTGTTACATTATTAATATTTAAATACATATTATTAAAGAAAAATTGGATATGAACTATATTAATGGCTTGCTTAAAATGAATATACTTTAAAATATGAAGACAGTGTGCGTATCTAAACACTCAAATAAGGGTGTTTAAGCAGGAAAATTATTTTTACTTTTTTACTTCTTTTGTTCTTTCTTTAAATATTTTAGGCTTATATAATACTTATTCATAGCAAAGATGGATTTGCAGTGATGGATGAAGCTGTTCTTTAAAGCAGTCAATGGATTTTTTCAGGCCTGATGTCCCCTAAATAATTTGCCAGAAACTGCTGAATTTCTAAAGAAGTTTCATTTCATCTTATTCTAAACATAGAAATTATTTAAATAAGTAGAAAATTACCCACCCACACAACACAAATACACTGGTACTATTTTCTAATTGCTTCAATCGTGTTGCACATTCTTACTGGTACCAGAGCTGGTGGCTCAGACTGGATAAGGGATTGGTTTCACTGCATCATCAAGAAGAGTGATAACAGTGCTGGGAGACGTGTAAGCAATGTCACTGCACTGTAGGGCTTATACCAATTCAATGGGAAAAGTGCTGGGATAGATCAGCAGATATCTGTGGTGAAACACTAGGGAAAAATTGAGGGTTTTCATCACGTGTGGATTTTAGCCTGTGTTCCAGTATGAGATTGCTGAGCTGTATAAAATTCATGTGGGTGGGAAAACTAATAATGGGGCAGCCAGAAATTGACTGTTAATTTGCCAATTCTTTAATTGTCAATCTAGCAATTTTTCAGTTTATAGAAAAGTGGTAGGTTCTGTTTAGGTGGCACAGGAATTGAAGCTTCTTCCTCCTGAGAAGAAATCTAGCTGATAAAATTAGATATAGCTCACATGATTGAAACATATTCTTACAATCAGTGCAGAAACAAATCAAAGGAATTCTGCAGCAATGGATGGAATGCTGTAACAAACACATTATACATATGCATTTATATTGTAACAAATAAATCTAAGGTCATTAATTATTCTTTTCAAATTAAAATGGGAAAATTTATCTATTAGTATTTCCAGTTAGACAACTAGAAAAGGTAAAGGTCTATGCCTAGATTTGTACTGAATTCCCTTAACCTATTCTTATCAACACATTTCTACAATTGTAAAGTTGTGGCTAGAGACAGAAAAGGAAGCCTTTTTTTTCCTTGATAGAAAGAATTGAAACCACGGACAAATGTAGATGGTCAGTTTGGAGGTAATATTGATGTATGTATTGGAATAAAATGCTTTTTATTTTCTAACAGACTGACAGAAATGCAGACTAACTATATTTAATATGTGAAAATTTTAATTAATAATATCTAGTCAGAAGGTATTTTAATTTAACCTCAAATTTGAATCACAAAATATTGAGGTGAAAACCGCAAGAAAATGTGAAATATCCATTTTGGTTTTATCTTTTCAGTTTTCACTGGCATCTTGTATGCACTTCCATGGAAGCAGCTCATTGTGTTGCACTGCTCAGTATTGCAGACTTTAAGACCAGAGCTGTGTGACTGGCAAGGGCAGGGGGCTATCACCACCCAATAAACACCAAAGTTGCAGTTCAAGCACGTGTGAGGGCAGAAAACCTACTGAATTGATACCTTGGTGAAATTTAAAAAAGAAATGGAGAAATGTAGATTCAGGTCTGCAGGTTTTCTCTGCTCTGCTTAATCCAGTCATGAAACCTTCACTGCGGATGAGAGTTTTGAGCAGCAGTGTAATGATGACGTTATTGCTTTAAACGTGGCATTCACCACCAGAATAGGAAGAACAGAAAAGAGCCTAAATATCACAGTTTCCTTCTTGCTGTAGAAACAAATAAAGAAACACTCTCCCCAACCCAGAACAAATTTTACAGAAGTGAGTTCCCATGAGGAAAGCCTCAGCCTGAAAACCATGTAAGTTCACAGAGTAAGAAGATTTTGCATTGCCATGTGTCTCAAGACTGCATAGCAGTGGCAGGCAGTAAAGTAGCATGAGTAACAAAGAGTGATAAAGGTGCTCGAGATGCCAGAGGGCACCAAAGTTAGTTGGGGATGAAGTTTTGTTAAGAGCATTTACAAGAAAAAGAAGAAAGAGGTAAGGATTTGGGTTTTTCCCTTTTCTTCCTGTGCCATTGCCTGTTCAAACCCTTCTGAGAACCTTGCATTCTAAGAATCCACAGTTTCCAAACCCCCTTTTGTTAATATAGGAAAAAAGGATTGTATTGGCTGAGCCAAACTGATGCCAAGATATTTGGGTTTTACACTCTCTTTTTCTTTTCCCATTTTTTAAATATTTAATAATGCATGGTAATTTTTAATTTTTTTTTTTTTTTAGATTCTTGAAATCAAGTCTTAGAGAGGGACTCTGGCTGAATCCACTAGGTAGCATCTAGGTAAATATTGAAGAGGTTCTGTCTCTGTAGCCACTGAGTCTCAACACAAACCTGGATGTGATGCAGCTGTTGCTGGAGAGGAGTGTCTAATGTTGGGGTTTTTTTATGATGACCAGCTCCTCGGGAAATTAAGATTCAAGTACCTGCTTGAATTTGGGAATGGGTCTCCTGTAAGATAAACAAAGGCTTACAAGACATCAAATTAAGTAGGAAAATAGGGAAGAAGCTTCTAAACCCTTTTATCTGTAAAAATGGGCTATTTAATCACAAGAGACTGTAGCTACGGCAACATGTAGCAAAAATTAAGCTCATTTGTGAAAAGAAAATTTTAGTACCCTAACATAAAAGGCACTATTTGTGCCATAGCTTTATGTGACCCAATTATTTTCAGATTAAATCTTCATAGAAATAATTAAATAAATATCTACCAAACTAAATTTGTCAATATCCTGGGTACTAGTGAGCTTGTTACTGATGACTTTTCATCAGCAATATAGTACAACTTATGCACAATATACATTGGAAAGGAAAGTCCAGTCAATGAAGAATGTTTTATATAAACAAGGGGACTTATTCAAGAAAATGGCTAAAAATGTCAAGACCTCATAATCATAAAATAGAACAAACTTTGATGCAAACTCATTTGAAGCAGGAGCAGGAAGAAAAATCAATTAGATATGAGAAAGCAATTTACTGCTGACAGAAAGAAAAAGAAATAGCTGAGGAGATAAATGAGAAATTGAAACATGTGGAATGAAAATGGGGAGTATCAGAGATGTTAATGATAAAGACTAAAAATAATAAAACTTGTGGCAGCTAAGAAACATCAAGTTGATTTTAGTGGTATTATGGACCTCTTCATCACAGAATTGCTAAAATGAACTTAAAATCAGTGTACAACAGTTGCATCTTTGATTTGAGAAAAAGCAATCATAGTAATGTATTTCCTAACAGCCTACGTGCATTAAGCTATAAATTATGACTTTTAAACATCTTCTAGTGATGACTACATTTTTATGAATAGAACTACATAATATATCTCTATGAATCTAGAATCATCTGAACAGGGCATCTTTTAGTTTGCTGCTAGTTTTTAACACATTTAGAAGTTTTGGTGAAGTACTAAAGGGTGTAAATCTTACGCCAATATTTAAAAGAGCAAACATAACATAAATATTCCAGGTATAGCTGGAATATTTGCACCAATGCAAGAGTATTATTGGAGCCTTTAAAAAATCCACTGTCAATAAAATTATTTTAAAACTCAGCAAAAGAGAAGATTTACAGTATAGTCTTATTCTAAAGACAGCGAGAAAGGATGTGGACTTAAAATTTTTTGGTTTCCTAGTGATTTGCATACTCATTCCATCTACAGAAAATCTGATCCATTCTGTCATTGTTGGAAGGCATTTAATTTAATTTTCCAATTTCAGGAATAGTGCTGTATCTTCTTTATCTAGTGGCTCCACATAAAACTAAAACGTAAGCTTGGGGTCAAAAGTCATGGCTTTCTGATCAGCTGAGTGTCCTCACCATTAAGCTAGCACACTGTACCCCCTCTTGTATTTTCTTGACCTAATAATTCTTGAATTCATGCAGGATGGCCTCACTCCTTCAATGTAAGGTCAGTCATTTGGGTCAAGTTCAAAGGCAGTTGGTAAACCATAGGTCAGATCAAATGAAAGTGTTATTCCTTATGGCTTTAAACATTCTCTGCCTCTTAAATCTGGATGTCTTCACTGAGGAAAAGATTATATCAAATTTACTTGATAAATTTTCCACCAACTTCCCACAGTTACTGATAAAACAGCTGGTAAGTTCATGACAGTCTTCACGAAAAAGGAGGCCATTTCCTGAAAGTGTGATCTGGCATATCTCAGGGAAGGGAACTACCAATGAAAGATTCAGTCCAGCTCTGTAAGTCAGCACCACCAAGTCACACAGATCTGTCCATATCAAAGCAGGACACAGACTCATAACGTTATCTGTTCTGAGAGGTAGCTAGCTGATTAATACTATCCTTTCACTTTCTCTATGACATGCTGAAATCTGATTACCAGAGCTAAAGTAATACTCAGTCTACTACATAGATAAATAAGCATAAGATTTTGTATTTTTTTAGACAAGTGTGAGTTCTGGGCTGTGGTGAGGAATTCAAACTCCTAGATGTCAGAACATGCAGTGCTGAAAGACCAATTTCTTACTTTCTGAACTTCTGTGTTAATATGTGTTCCCATTAATCTCTTTCAAAGCTGACTGGAGGTAAGAAAATGTCCTCAAATAGGCATTGGATCAACCATTATTAAAGACCAATGGTTCTGATCAAGAAATTAATGTAGAGATTTATCAATGGTATTATATCTAGACTAATATATATACTATTGCCTTTCATATTTTATATATATATATATATATATATATATATTTAACACAAAGACACTGGTGATAAACTGTACAGAATTTTGGGAAAAAAGCATGTTTTACTTCAGTCTAAGCGTAGTTCCTAACAAAGTTTAATCAAAAACCACACTTCCTGTAGCTGCATGCTCTAGAGAAAATTTTGAAAAACTCAGAAATCTAATCTGAAGTTTATAAGATTTGAAATCTGCTTAAAGTCTGAAGTTGATCTAAATGTTTTTACCTACTCTTCATCACACTTTCATTCTGCCTACATGACTGCAACTAACATCCAAAAAGTAAATATATATCATTAAATAACAATGAGATAGAATCTTTGAATTCCCCTCACAGCTGATGCATTGTAATTTTGGAGTGGAATAGAAGTTCATAAGAATTTGCTAGTGAGGATTTACTGTACAATGAGAAACAAAACTTGACTGTGTTATGGTATTTACCCATGGCTGATTTATAAAAAAATGGCTGAAGACCTCCAGATTTTAAATTAAAATAAAATTTTAAAATAATTTATTCACAGATTTCTTGAAACTCTTATTTCTTGAATGAGTGTAATGTTTGTGTCTTACAAATATCATGGGTCCCTCCCACCAACATAGTATCAGGTGATAGGCATGAGGATAAAAAAATCATTACATTTATTACTAGATACCTTTTTCTATTCTACAAATATCCAATGGCTATCAAACTGAAAAAAGAAAATCTGCAGCCAGCATTCTTTTGATTTAACCATTCTTAACTCACAACATTGCAAATGTGGTAATTTAGCTGCTCGGTAATTTTTCTTTATTTCTGTGCTTAGTGGATTGAGTTCTGAAACATGACGATCTACCATTTGTAAGTGTCAGTTTTGATAAAGTAGAGCACTCATGCCTATGACTCTCCTTTGAAGGACAGAGAATCACAGAATCACTGAGGACTCAAAGATCACTGAGTCCAGCTGTTGTCCTAGCACTGCTGTGTCCATCACTAAACCATGTGCGCAAGTGCCACATCCTTCTGAACACTTCCACAGATGGTGATTCCACCGTTTTTCTGGGTAGCCTGTTGCAATGCTTGATAACCCTATGAGGAAATTTTTCTAATATCCAATTAAAATCTCCCCTGTTGCACTCAAGGCCATTTTCTCTTATCCTGTCTCTTATTACTTGAGAGAAGAGACTGACCCTCAGCTGGCCACAACCTCCTTTCAGGAGAGTGATTAGGTCTCCCCTCAGCCTCCTCTTCTCCAGGCTAAATAACAACCTCAACTCCCTCAGCCACTCCTCATGAGACATGTGCTCCAGCTCCTTCATCAGCTTTTTTGTCCTTCTCTGCACTCAATGTCTTTCTTGCAGTGACGGGCCCAAAAAAAGAACATGGGATTTGAGGTGCAGCCTCATCAGTGCCAAATACAAGAGGATGATCCCTGGCCTGTTTCTACAGGTCACATTATATTTGATAGCAGCCAGGGTGCTCTTGGCCTTTTTGACCACCTGGACACACTGGGACACCATTTATTTGATTTCTAGTGTCACCTCTTGTGTCACATGTTCTGTATCCCTTCATTGCAGAAAATATTATCTGAACCAAAGGAGAGAATCCCATAGCATTTCAATTTTACCTCTTGAATATATTTCCATTACAAGACTTTTGCTTCACTGTTGTACCCTGCATCTCATTCTCAGATCCTTTCATACTGGGAGAGGTGCACAAACTTACTTGCTATGTGATGTGTGATTTTACAATATGCATTATAGAAACTATTGAATATAGACAGCTGATTATCTCCTTGTGGGTAATTATTTTTTCTTGGGGCCTTTTTTTTTGCTTTTGTTTGAAGTCTATTTTCCTGAAAGGAAAAAATTTAAGACAGCATAAATTCTATTCATTAAAATCTCCAACCCTTTTTTTGTTATTTTCTCTTTGAAAACTGTTTTGACTAGTATTCTTTACAAGACGTAGCAAAATTAGTACCATTAGCTGCCATCTAAACAGCATCTGACCTAGAGACTAGAGCCCTTTCTTAATCAGCAGCCTCACTAATTGACCCTTCTTTTCATAAGGGTTATTGCAGTTAGGCAGCATTTCAATCTGCTAGCCTCTCTAGGCTATTTTCTTCAATAAACTCAATGTCCTTTTTGTATAAGCTGGGAGATAGATAATCATGTTGACAAGTCACATTATATAGCTGTTAAACATACAATCCTCTTTTATCTCAGCCTAACATACATCCCACTGACAGTAAGAAAGCAGTATTTTTAACAGGTACAAATATACATCGCAGGCAACCATAACAGAGAGAAAAAAATGTTCCTTAAACAAACAATCTTGGACAATTTCTTTTATTGGAATATTATGTTAGGGGACCTTTGTGTCTTTTTACCCACAAAAGACACTTGATTATTAAATACACATTTAAAAGTGAGATTAAAAGATTAAAATCTCAATATGCTCTTTATGGTCAATATCTTGATGTTATCACTAGTAGAATAATCTGGGGGGTTTTTCCCTATATAAGTCTCATGCTGTTTCATGGAGTTATGCAAAATTATGCAGACTCTTCTTTTGTCATAGGAGGAAGTGACACAGGGATAAGATGTGTGATGACTACTTGTCCATTCCCAAGAAAGAAAAAAAAGAGCGAAAAAAACACCTACCCTGGATAGAGACACAAGTGAAATATTTAATGAAATTCCTGGTCGCTTATTCTGAACCTGTATCTTATCAAACACTGTTCAACCTGGACTCACCTCTGAGAAAGTCTGTGATGGCTCCTGATCAGACTGATGGGCACAGGCACAATGTAGGAATCTGGGATCATTCCTCTTCAGAGCAGGACTGAAGTGCCAGTCTGTCCTTCTGTGCACCTCCCATTCTGGGGGCAGTGCCTGGGGTCCACCTGATAACAGGTTTTCTCTTCTTGCCCATCCTAACTGTACAATTTCCTGAATATAACCTTTTACTGACTCTGTAATGCTGCTCTCAAACCCAGACAGAGACTCTCTGTGTCCTGGGGCTTGAGAGTAGAATTTGGCGCTTTTTCCGCACCGTAGAAGAATCAGCCCTTTTAATGGTTATACTAAAAAATAAAGTAAATTTATGTATTTTATTAATTTTCCATAATTTAATGTTGCCTCACAAAATTCTATTCAGTCAGGCAAGCAATTTTTTCTCTTGACAGGCCAGTAAGATACCATTAATTTTTCATTTTCATCAATCACCATGGTAAAGGCCGTCTGAGAAGGTTTTGTGCTTTGGCTGGTAATTTGTCATGACAATTTTGCAAGGTTGTTTTAATGCCTTCTTTTAGCTGATTGAAAATGTCTTATTTACTTCAATTAGTTTGACCAGTGAGACACCATGGTTTTATATAAAATGAATTGTTAATTGCTCCCCAAAGCCTAGGTAGACACCTGCTTTTCTATTAAAGCACAGATCAAACTGCATATGTGGTGAGGGCTAAAATTAACTCTATTGTACAGACAAAGAAGAAAGACTTAGGGCCTTGCAGTGTGTAATACAGTCGATCTTCTTTGTGGCATAAAATATTTTCTTATTTTCAGTTAAGTACTAGTTTTGCAACATAGAAAAAATAACAAAAAGAAGCTGTTTTGTTTTTACTTGTTTTCTAGAGACTACTATACTAAACATATATTTATGTATATATCTGTATTGCCCTAAGTGAGGGGTGTTTCATAAATCCTTTTTAAAGCTGGTGAATTAAACAGCCTTTCAATTACAATATTTTAAGCTTAACTACTCAGCTCTTTATAACCTATTTAATACTGACAGATGATAGAGAAAGCACTAAAAAAGATTTAAACATCTACATTAAAAATTTTCAAGGTCCCACAGTCCAGTCTCTAATCACACAGTGGTATTTGTTTTCTGTATATACTGTATGCAATTATCATAATGACATTAATATTTCCATATGATGAGGTTGTACCACCGCAGTAAGGAAAACAGTTGTCTACAGCTGATTTCACTAGGTCACCAACACATTCTGCAGCTGGTATGAGGCCATAATTAGTGAAATTAATTAGCCTTAGGAAACTAAGCCATGTGACCTATACTTTAAAACACACACTCGTTGCTATGGTAGCCCAAATAGGAGCATGTCTCAAGCTGTTAGAGCCCCTGGTTTCCTTTCAGAATGAACAGCAACAGTGTGGAGGTGTAGACAAAGCAAATCTATTTGTTGGATGTGGTAAACTGCACCAAATAATAAATGAAGTGAAAATGGTACCTGAAGGCATAGCTTGATAGAAAACTAAATGTAGCATTTAAGCTCTGTGATGAAAAGCCTCACTCTTTCCAAACTTCAGGCACTGGCAGAATTTTATGGCACTGGTCAGAAACACTAGAGCTAAGTTAATGTTGTGGTAAAGTTTTTCCTTAAAAGAATTGGTTTCTTTCCTTATATTCCAAATTCTTCTAAGCAAAAGTGAATGAAAGCTCTTGGGCAGATGTGCCTGAGACCTTTTCAATTTTGGATTTATATTTTTTTAAACTTCCAACCACTTTCAGACTGTTCCCATATACTCACCTTGGGTTTTGCTTCTATTTCTCCACAAAATTCTATTTACCTACTGGAATCCAAAATCTGTTACAGAAAATCTCTTATTAAATCAATGATAAAATGTCACCAGGAGATGTATTCTCATGGACTGAAGAATTTATTAATACTGTTTTCCAATAATGTGACATGGCAAGATTTTTCAAGATTTATGTTTAAAGATATATTTATTTTGAAAAAATTAAGAAAGAAAACACATGCAGACATAAGGCATTCATGGAATTTTGACTGTAGGAAGACTTCATTTTAAAAGAAGGTCCCAAGACTATTCTGCAGCTTTTTGCATTTTGAGCAAAATATGTGCTTTTTGACACAGAATTTCTAGATGTTGGGACTTTAAACACTATTTTCTAAATTATTTTCACTGTGTGACAGTAAACTTTGTTAGTCACCTCCAGTAATTTCAGAATCTTTTAAAAAAGACATAAATGAAGGAAATTTTTTTACACTAAGTGACAGATGTTTAAAAGAGAAAAACAGCACTGGGTGGTGGCTTGAGGTCTCATGCATTACACCCATTGGAATACTCTAGATAAATTAGTCAAATTTAATTGTTAGCTATATTTAGCTTCTGCAGTATAGGGCTGGATAGTTTCCCAAACACTTACCGAAGTAAATGGTTTTCTTTCTAACAATAGCTTACATAATGCCTACATTTCTGCTGAGATCCAGTGAGGTGTTTTATCTCCTTTTTATAATTATCTGAAAGATAACCTGGGTCAGGTACCACTCTTCTCATGAAGGTTCAATGTCATCACTGTTAAAAAAAAACAAGCTACTTTTCTGAGGACTAAAAATAACTACATGGTGAGAAGTTCTTAAGAAGTTAACGAATAATTCTGAAAACTTGGAATACGGAAAATACACCCATAATTTTACACATTCCATGTGCAAATGTAAATACTGTGAAATTTCTGACTATACAAATTTAAACTTTGGTGATAGGGAAAAGGGAATGATTAATTTGCAAGCCAGCACAGCACAATGGGTGGGGAGTTCCTGAGGGGCCTGCTCTGCCCTGGGCTGGATGTGTCCCAGCTCACCCACTGCAGGGCACTACTGGCTGTGAAAATGCATTTAAGGAAGGGCAAAGAAACACCACAAAGGTCGAAGGCAGAGAAAGAAGGAAAAACCTGTGAGAAATGGCCCTGCAGACAACAAGATCAGACAAGGAGAGGGATGGGGTAGCCCAAATTCCAAAGCAGAGATGCCCCTGCAGAGACCAGAGCAGAGCAGAGGGGATTTCCTGCAGGACTTGCAGCCCAAGGAAAGCCTACACTAGAGTAGGATTAACTTGGAGAACTCCAGCCACTGGAAGGGCCCATGCAGGGGGAAAGAGAGGGAGGGAGCAGAGAGTGGATGTTTTACAGAGTGACCAAGTGCCCATTCCCACCCTCTATGCTGCTCAGGGGTGTAGAGGAGTCAGGAGGAAAAGAGTGAATGGGGAGAAAGGTGTTGTTTTAACTTTTGTCTTTGTTTTTTACTCCCCAAATCCATTTCAGTAATTTCTGCTAACTTTCCCTAAGTCAAATCTGTTTTGCTTGTCATGGTAATTGGTAGGTTCTGTCTGTGTCTGTATCTTGACCCAGGATTTTTGACATCCCACATCCTCCCCCTGCCCCTCTGAGGAGAGGGCTGGATGAGCAGCTGAGTCAGTGGGAGCTTGGCTGTTGGGCAAACCTAACCAAGCACAGTAACCAAAAGCCTTGGGATGGTCCTCCAACTTGAAGCAAACCTGATGCAAACTTTTAGCCTCATGAATGTCTTCCTCCATCTAAGAAACTATTACAGATGCTAAAGAACCTCCTCTCTAATGATAGCAGTTCTGGTTTGCATGACAGCATATAAATTCAAATTCCATGTATAAATAGTATTATATTATAAAACTACAATGTTTAATTTTATTGGGGTGATTGAAGGAAGGTTCTTCTACATTGTATAGCAGTGAAATTAGGTCTGAAGTTTTGCCCTCAGGTACAACAAAGTTACAACCAAACTAGCTGACCTACCAGGCATAACACTGATTTCACAGGGATCTGTACCAGCTGTAACTCCAAATCATCTTATTTATGTAGTCAGGGGTCAGAATAGGATTTTATTTATTTATTTATTTGTTTGTTTGTTTGTTTGTTTTTGACAGTGTGCATGAATTAAATCAACAGCAAAACTTTCTAATTATGGCCAGGTTTTCATCCACTATGTTTGTTATGTCCACGTTACTAATTATAAAGCTAAACAAACCAAAATAAAATACTGCCCATTGCTAGTCTTTTGAAGGGGGATGTGAATTTTAAAATATTTTAAAAGACAAGGTATTTAAATCTAGTAATGCAGAAGATAATCATGTGTAAATATGAGTGTGAGGTTTAAGGAATTAACAATAATTTCTCAAATACTTTTTGGAAGGTGCATTTTTAATAAGCATTAGAAAGAGGGAGAAGACTGTGATGCGCAAGAAACTGAAGAGTGATTAGGGACCAAAAAAAAAGCTCAGAAAGAGAAAGGTAGAAAAATAAAGGAATTATAAGAAGTGTGTTTTTTGGGTTGAAAAAAACACAAGGCAAAAGTGACAGACACATAATAGAAGTATTAGAATGAATGTGATGGGAAAATCTATCATTGCAAGCCAAACAAACAGTTCAAATTTCAGTAAATCTATCTAAAAATTAATTATAAATTCTACAAAATTAAATATATATTGTTTGTCTTGTATGGATTAGTAAACCATGCTCAGCTATTGCCTTTATGTACAACAATTAAATATATAGAAGTAAATAATAGCAAATGTTTAATAAAAATAAACTAAAATGCAAATTTATATCAATAAAACTTACAGTATTCTTTCAAAGGTTTAACTAGTGAAATAGTAACACATCAGTCATTAAATAGTTAAGCAAATACAACTTTACCACTAAAAGTAATAATGTAAAACAAATGCACACCTTCAATAATATTTAAGAAATGGTCTTATCTAAGAATATTCTCTGAAGATATTAAGTTCATCTGACTTCCTCTTTCTCCTTTTATAAGGCATTTCAATATTTTCAAGGAGACCATTTAAACTTCCTGAGGCTCTTTTTAAAGCATATTGTCTCATTTTTGCCACTGACTTCCTAAGCAAGGCTGTGCGTCTGTTTTCCTACCTGACTCATTCTCCTATCTAACATGCTGAATTCTCTAGGGTGGAGACTTTCCTTCACTGAATATATGTACACCAGTTATGCCACTGATAAGCAGTGACACAAATAGCAATGAATATATTATCCTAATACTGGTGTCCTGGTTTAAATTTGTGACTGTTGTCCTCAATGCATGTTGTTCTATAAGTTTATTATTTCCACTTTTCAACAAAAGAAGGAGAAAACAGAATAGAAGTGAGAAAGATTATTGATCTGGCAAACACTACATAAGAAGCTGTGGTAGTGCAGAGAGCTGTATAAAATTGTGTCTTGGCTACCCAAGCTATGGAATGTCTGACCTACCCCTTCCTTGCTTCTCCAGGGCCTAAACCATGAGTACAAAAGAAGGTGAAGCAGGTCCATTAGTTTAACCTAGAAACTAGACAACTACTTAATAAATAAAGTTGTGAAAACTAATCAATCTTAATTCCTCTTCTTTCCAGGAGTGTAGAGAATCCTCTTACCCAACAAGAAATCTTTCTGTTATGTTGTTTGAGTGAACATGAGCACAGAGGAGCCCAGATGAACAACCACAGCTGGGGAACACCAAGGAGCTTATCAGGAGCCTCTGGCCTGGCCCCTCCCCGGTCTGTCCTGCAAGGATGACCTGCCCCATGGCCCAGGGAGTGTGACACTTGGCAATTCAAGGCAAAGGGAGAGGCTTTTCCTGGAGGAAGGCTGAAAGAGAGGCTTTCCCCAAGGAAAGTCTTTTAGACTGGAGATGGAGATAGGGGCTACTGCTACAGGGTTATGTGCCTCATTATGGGGTGCTGTGGAAGAGCATTTTGGGCAAGGCTTGGCATATCTGGGGAAAAGAGCAAGCAGTTAACAAAGGAAGGAATCAAGGTGGTTTGAAAAGGAGCAAGCATGGAAAAACAGGGTCAGGGTAAAAGAAGCTAGCTGAATATTAGCAGAGGGACTGATCACTGTGTTTGCATGGCCATGCCCCCTGCCTGATCTTTAAAATCTTCTTTAGCTATTTTGGGGAGACTCCGTTCTGTGCTCATGTCTGTGCATGGAGGTCTAGGCACCAGGCACTGGGTAGGGCAGCAAGTCTAGAGACCCATAAATCTGTGGTGTTGTCACCTAGAGAAACTGGAGTCTGTGTGTATAGTGTGAGTGTGCATGTCAGCCTGTGCAATTAACAGCAAACTCTGGCTGGTCCAGCAAGTGAGCAGGATAAGAGACTTAAGAGTCACATTTTGGAGTAGCCAAAAGGCTGGGTCAGATCTTGGAGAGTAGGTCTGAGAACTGATACTGGAGAGACCTGGAGGTCCAGGCCAGCTACTGTAGAGACCATAAGACCCAAAGTTTGGCTAAGACCAGAAGTGGGAATCATCTATGGAGAGGCCTGTTTATATGCCTTTGTGCATTAAATCAGAGTGCACCAGGGACTGGGTGGACTGAATGCCCACTCAGGCAAGTTGCTGGAGAGATAGGACATGTGTCTGTCTGTCAGGCTCTGTGCATTACCAAAGGTGCTCTGAGTGTCAGCAGCTGCACTAGGGCTGTGGCCTGGCAGTCTCATGTGTCCAGGTGCCAGTGATGGGGTAACCTGTGATCCAGGGGCAGCTTCTGCAATGTCTGAGCCCAGCTGCTGGAGGGATCCACACAGAGTATGTGTTTCACTTCATTCTCATTAGAGATAGGAACAGGGAAAGGATATTGGTGCTTTATTGGTGTTTGCGTGAGTTCATTCTCTGTCCATGCTATGGTCTGTGTGACCAGCTGGGTGTACATATATATATATATATATGTAAACTTGGTGTGTACGTGTTCACATGTGTGACTATTGCAAACTCAGATTCAGCCTTTGCTACTGTGAATGTGAAGCTATGGTAGCCTTTTCTCCCTTTCCTTACTGGATTAACTCCTATCACTTTTTCCTGTAGGTAATTATCTGCTTTTCTTTCAATATTACTCCTTTTTAAAATAACAGTTGTCATGCTGTTCGAAATCAGTGTGAAAATAAAATATTTTAAGCAGAAAAGGAAGCAGCTAACCATTCTGCTTTTGTATGCCTTTACAATTTTATTCTAGGTCTACATAATCTAATTTGGGATAATGATGAAAAGATCTACAAAGATTAGATGCTGGAGTGAAAACTTATTGAACAAAAAAAAAAACCACAGAAAGTGAGAATTTTTGCCATGCTTTTATCCTATTGCTAATCATGAATACTACTTCAGACAGCAATGCTATGTCATTGTGTTTTGATAAAATCAAACCTTGGTTTCTCTAGTGATATGAAAATACTCAACTGCTTCTCAATACTAACATTATGCTATCACAATCCTGTCAATATGTTTTTAAGAAAAATAGTTTTTCATCTGAGATTAGTTACTTTATATATATGTTATTTTAGATCATTCACTTTCACATATGGCTAAATAAAAATGAACCTGCAAAAGCTACTTTGTCTAGAATAAAGATAAAAATGTTCCTAAAAATGCAACAGTCACTAATTCTCAGCCTCAAGGGTTCAAAACCTTAGGAATATTTTTTTTTAAGGAAATTTCCATTGCTTTGAATATCAATTTTGCTTAAGGAATATAGTGAGAGTACTTTAAACACAGTGAGGCTGTCATGCTCAACAATTGTTTTGTCCTGTAGAGCCAAGGGTTAGAGTGTTGGTTCTCTTTTGATGCCAGCAGCTTCTTTTAATATCTAGTTTTCTCTTGTCAAATCTCAAACTGGTTTAAACTATTCAAGAGCCTCTTCTCCTGATCTCATAGGGCAAGTGGAACAAGACAAATGGGTGAGAGGAGATAAAATGATTAGCAGAGGTAAGTAAAACATTTCAAAGCTAGCAGGTCAATGTAAATGCCTGACTAAAAGAGTATCATTAAGTTTTATTGAAGTAAATGTGACTTCCTGGGTGTTTAAATGCAGATAACCAGGGATGTGTATTATGGCCATTTACTGAGCCCACAGGATCAAATGATTAATAGTTCTTTCATTAATGCAGATCTCTTAATATTTGAAATGTTTCCCAAACACTGTCTAATTAGAGAAACTTAATGTCAATTTAATTAGTCAATGATCACACCCTGTGTGATTAATAAGCGTTTTATAAATAATTCTTGTGTCTAACAAAGGCACAGGGACATAAATAATGGGACTAAAAATCAGATAGTACTCATCAGCCTCCTTCTCTGTCCTGCATTTCTTCTAGGACTTTAATAAGAAGTTAAATGCAACCCATTTAGAAATGAAACTTAGCTGCTTCTAGGCCTGGAAGAGTCCAGTGTAACCATCAGGCCCTTCTTGGCAGCTATCCAAAGCCTTCTATCAGCCACCCCTAGAATCTGTTATTGGATTAAACTGATGTGTCTGGCTCCACAGTCAGAGCTCTTCAGTAGCTTCCCAAAGACATCTGTTGTGATTGTAACTGGCTATACTTGCCTGTATGCCCACCTCTAGGTGCACCTTCACCTCTTTATCCTCACCAAGAATTTTACCTGCTACCATCATTTAATAACATATGGGACTCAAAGCATAGTCTGGACTCACATTGTGTCAGGCATTCCATACGTTTGTGCTAAGCTACTCTCTCAAATATACAAAATGGAGAAATTATCATTTCTTTGTCAGCATATACATGGACACTGAAAGGGTGATCCCTGGCTCCATTTGGAATGTTATTACCGCATTGTAAAAGATTCACAGAAAGAAAATAAAACCATGTCTCTTAAGTAAAAAACCCCAAAATACTAATTCAAAAAGCTCTGCCCAAACTTCAAAGCAAATAGGCATAAAGTGTTGTCAAGATAGCAAGAAAGAAAATCCCTATATATTATTATCTAGATTGATGAGAAACATTGCAAGAATACAATGGTATCTATTTCAACATGTACAGCCAAAAAAGAATAGGAATAAACCATTTTTTAATACTTTGAAACTGCACTAATTAGATTTAATCCAGAGAGTGCTGACTGCTTCCAGGGACAGAGAAACCTGTGGGGCAACTGATAATGTACTAGAGATGATCTCTCCTCACTTTACAAAGGACATGGAGGTGCTGGGGTGTGTCAAGTGAGGGGTAACAATGCTCATGAAAGGCCTAGAAACACATCTTGAGAGAAGCAGCTAAGGGAGCTGGGTTGGTTTGGTCTGGAGGAGGCTCAGAGAGGAGCTCATCGCTTTCTACAACTCTGAAAGGAGGCTGTGGTGAGGTGGGGACCATCCCTACTACTGGGCTTGCAGGGAGGACCAGAGGACCAGGCTTTCAGTTGAGATGGGAGATTCAAAATGGGCAACCAAAAAAAAATGTTTTCACTGTTAGAGTGGTCTTGCATTGGAATGGGCTGCCTAGCAGGATGGTGGAGCCACCATCCCTCAAAGTGTTCATCTGGATCTGACGCTGTGATGGTTTAGTGGGTTTAGGGGTTGCAGTGGTAGTGCTGGGTGGACAGTTGAACTGGATGCTTTTAAAGATCTCTTCTAACCTTGACAATTCTATGATTCTGTGATTCTTGGTCAGTTTTTTGCCATGTACTCATGGAAACGCCTGTAAAGCAAAATTTGCTGGTAGTTTGTATAACATGAGTTAAGCTTCAGGTCAGCTTCCCATTCTGGACTCCAGAAGAGGCATTGAAGTAGAATTTGAGACATTGCTATACCTTTCAAAGCTCAGCTGACACTGCAAGCTGGAGCATGTAAACCTTGAAGGCAAAGTAAACAAAAGTGTTGGTAGTTAGACCATACTTTAAAATTTGCAAGTGTCTCCAGGAAGTCTTATACAAGGAGATATTTGTGGAAATGCATCTAAAAACTTACGCTCTCAGAAGGATAAGTGGATGTAGGGTGGTAAAAATGTGCTGGAAATGGCTAAGAAAATTGTTCACTATTTTGTGGCCCACAAATAGAAGACGTGGAAAAAGCTTTGTTGGTGGCAACTTTGTAGAAAACAAATGGTTCTTAATTGATGAGCATTATGCAGGTTCAGACCCTGCATGAGCAGCATAAGATGGTGCTAATGAGAGGTGACATTAAATATTATGTAAATTATGCTTCATGTCAAAAAAACCTACAGTACTTTAACCATGGTTCAGGCAGTTTTCACATTCTCTTGCTACATTTACAGAATACAGCTGTCCAGCCTAGTTATATTTATTCATGTGGAATGAAACAGCTCAGTGCAGATGAACCAGCACAGACCATAGGAAGAAGCACAGCAGCAGCACTGTGACACTCTGGCCCAGCAGCCTTATCTCACATTTAAAAAGCTGCTGATTTGAGAAATAGTTTGCTATTTCTTCAGTAAGGTCAAGTTTGTGCAGTAGAGGTGTCAAAGCAGACCAATAGTTGACCTGAACTATACCAAGACTGTGTGGGAAGGTTGTTTGTTGTTGTTGTTGTTGTTGTTTGTTTGTTTGTTCCCCCCCCCTTTTCATTTAATAAGTAAGGGTTAGACAGGGTGCAGGTGATCTCATGAGAGTCCTCTAAAAATCCAACTATTGTTAAGAGCCTCTGAATTTATTTTAATTTGTTCAGGCTTGAACAATGAATTGGGAAATCTTATGTATTGACTGAAAGCAAAATCCTGACTTTCTATGAGTTTCCCTGTAAAGCACTTAGTTAATTGGGTTATTTGTGCTGGGTAAAAGCACGTCTTTCTTGGAAACACTTTGTCTTGTTTCCAAATGCATTATGACATTCTGGATTCAATGCAGCTCTCAATTAGTTTATCTAGGGCCCATTAGCACATGTTTGTCATCACCCAGGACCAAAACAGAAAATGGCCTTATTTCTTATTCCTAAGAAATGTTAAAGTGTTCAGAGGGACAGTCATTAAGTCTCCTGATGTAGCGGAAATAACAAAAATGATGTTTTTGTAGGGGGATGGGGAGTGGCAGGAATCATGAGGCTGTACAAAAACTCTAATCTCTTACTGGAATGTGGCTTTGGAGTGTGCTAGGAATTGCTTACTCATGCTGAGCTGCCCCTGGGAGTCATGAGACTCTTGTTGTGGTCACATGCTTGCAATCACCATGGTGTAGGATGTTTATCAAAGTCACTGAGGAAATAAAAGCACTGTGCTTTTTAAAGCAGGGCTTGTGGTATGAAATACATTTGCTTCATTTTCTGTAGAATAATGAGCTCACAGAAACTTTTTCCAATGTTCATTTGAATGTAGTCATCACCTTCCCTACACAGTCCTATTTTGTACTTTAAAACCCACAGTTACAATGTGCTTGTTCTTACTGAACTGTTAAAAGCACCACTAAATTATAGAAGATGGCTTGTATATTTAGTTTTCATATCAATCTTATTTTGATGTTAAAAATCAGTACAATAAATTAAAAACTACTCAGATTATGTAAGTATACAATGAAGACTGGGACTGTTTCATTAGGAAAATAAAATTCACTCTATATTTTAGATTAATGCATTTTTATTGTTTTATGAATTTTATCCAATGGGCCAAAAAGCTCACAACAAGATATTTACATGCATCTAAAAGTAAAGAATCCTAGAGATAAATTTCCAGTGACTACATCTGCTTTCCAAAATACTTGTGGAGGTGAAGACAAACCTTTCTGTGAGAGATACAAATAGCTTTTATAAACATATTCACAATTACACCTCATGCTGAGTTCAGAGACCTGAATAAAAATCCCACATTCAAATATTCCTTGAGGCCTGAGTTAAACTAGAAAAAAATGGAGATTGGCTCATATTAGAATTAACACAACAAAAATTGGTAGATTCCACAGCAGCAAAATTTGACCTGTTATTGTGTCACCTCATTTAAAGTGTTTGAAATGCTGGTTTGCATCCTCCAAAATCCTTTCTCACTTGAATAATTCATTCATTTTATAATTTAGTTCTTAACCCTAAGCAGACATTGGAAAGAAAGTCCATTCTGAGGACTGGTGAATGGGTGCAAGGCTGTGCAAGGCTGGCTAGGTGTTATCCCAGCTGGATTGTTCCTAATATTCAACACCTTTAATATTTCTATGGGTAATGTCCTAATTCAAAATATACTCTGCAACAAAAATAATAATATGAGAAGACTTGACAGAATATCAATGTAGAAGCTTTTCTCATGTGAATAAGTCTTCTGATAAAGCTCATTGATGTCTCTGCAATATTTCTGCAACACAGAAGAGAGTGCTTTCAGAACCTTATATAAAGTAAAAAATTAAGAAGAAAAGAATATATTAACAAACTAGATCCCCTATGCCAAGCCTGTAAGTAGGGACTCATATGCCATCTTTCTGGCACCTTTCTGGCATAAACTATCTGCAACTATTTATTAGCAGCCATGTTCCTTTAGCAAAATTAAAAAGCAGGAGATTTAAAGCAGTCAAATTTGTATAAGTATAGAAAAGGTCATGTAGGATAAGAAAAAATAAATAAGTCTCATCCTACTTTTGCTTACCTCTTTTTAATCTTTAAAAAAGAGAGATTTTAAAGCATCATTTTAAACCTGGCTCAGGATGAATATTAGTATTAAAATGTATATAACAACTTCATAGTTTTTAATCACATATTGCAAAGGCATACATTTTACTTGCTGAAAAAAAAGAAATGCACTCTCTAGTAAAGCAATGATGATTAAGCTAAAACTGTGCCTTTTATATTGATTAGTGATTACTCTCACTGTTAGAATCATAGGATGAAATAACGCTGCAACATCATAAATTCAGAGATTGCCAAAAACAAGTAAGTGTACTTCTAGGGCCATTTCTGATAGCCTTATCTGTCTGAAGGCTATCAAATAAACATATAATTAAATAAAAATGGTTCCTGATTGATCTGACTTTTTTTGTTAAAGAATAAAAAAATGGAATAAAAAATATAGAAGCACCTTTATCTAAGAAACAGGTTTCTGCCCAAAATAGAATTTATTTTTTATGGACTGATTTTGAACAGCTGTTTTAAGAAATCTGAGTTTTGTTTCATCTAAATCCATGTGCATCTGGATTAAGTATTCTTTGGTGCAGGACATGCAATTAATATAATAAAAGAAACTAGTCACTGGGTATCCTTGATTGGCTGCTAGAAATTTCAAACCATAGCATATCCCTGGCATAAGATCAAGTGTCACATATTGGATGCTCATCACATGTGAAATACCAGGATGCCAACTGCTTCTCATTTAGCCAAGCAACTCTTTGGCCTTCTCCCAGAAGCTGGCTGGTGCCCATTCAAAATTCACAGGTTGGTGGGACTGCGATCCCAGCAATCTTTTATTCCTCAATTTGCTTCATTTTTTGCTCATGGCTTTTCCCCTGTCTCTTCTTGCTTCAGTGATGATTGCTAGTTTTCTTCTTTTTCTTTCTCATTTGTGCATGTATGTGTGCCTTCTACTCCTCTGTACTCCATAATCTCTGCCTTCTTATCTTCTTTTTTCTTTTTTCTTTTTTCTTTTTTCTTTTTTCTTTTTTCTTTTTTTTTTTTAATTTCACTACGATTTTTTCATCCATGTTACTTTCCCTCCTCTACACCTTTGTCTAAAGTTTTGGTGTGTCATTCCTTCAATTTTGCCTTCCTTTGTAAATCAATCCAAGCCAAAGCACACAAAATATATTACATTATCATATATTGTCAATATGTGTACAATACACATGCCACCTGGATAGAGGGCAGTGATATACTGTGGTTTAAATCCAACTAAATTAAACATCCTTCATTTTGGGGGGTTATTCTTTCTGGACATTAGTATTTATTTTTTTTTCCTGGTAAGAATGAACTGCCAAATTGCAGATTACAACCACAGAAGAGTTCTCCCTATTCTCTAGGGTTATGTCCTAATTTTCTTAAATTCTGTCCTAAAGAAAAGCCTTATATTATGTTTTCAGTCATCATAGCATTGGTGTTTTTAAGACCATTTCACATAAGGTGAGTTTCTGGCCTTCAATAGTCCTAGGAGGTCATTAAATGGTTGTAATATCCTTATTATGCATTTTCACACATAATTTTAACAGTGTTGTGAGATATCCATCATATTCTTCACAGCACTTACTCTTAGACTATTATAAGTTTTCTCAATATATGTTCTCTGCATCATTCAATAAATCTTAACCTCTTGAAGCTATGTGATTAATGAGGGAAACAATGTTATATTAGGAATCAAGTTGAACCCTGAGCTGCTACATCTCATAATTTTGTGCTGAAGTTGAACAATTCACTTGGTTGTTATTAAAATATTATTCATGTAAGCTCTGTAGAACTGATCCTGTGAGCACTAAATTTTCTTAGGGTTATTATTGCCTATTCCTACAGTAATAAGAAGCCATAATTAGACAGTCTAGAAATATCATCCTTAACTTCTCAACAGTAATCAAGCAATCTGGAAGCCTGAGAAGCAGCAAGCTGTAAGTGAGATGATGTTTGCTTCTGATAACAGAAGATATTTCAGAGAATGTTTTTATAGATGCACATTTCCAGAATCCTCCTGAATTTGCATAAAGCACAATCAAGGTGAAGGAGTCTGGGTCAACAGGAATCACATCCTTGGAATCATATACAACATTTTTATTATTTTTTTGCAAAGACTGTCATCTATTTCCATGAGTGCCTTATTGCATTGTAGTTTAACATGATGTAATTTCTATCCTGTATCTTCTGTGTATGAAGTAGCAGAGTGTTTTACCAGCTGATATACTCTGAACAGCTAAGTACATTGCACACTGTCTATATATTGTTTTCTGAGGAGAAAGTTATAGCAAACTGGATGTTCAGAGCCCATTTCACTTCTCAAAGCCTGAATATCATATGGAAACATCTCACTTAATGAGTTTTTAAAATCATAATATTAATAGTCTTTAAACTAAAGACTTAAACTTCTTTGGAGAAGTCTTTGGGAAAGAAGGATAAAATTACAGCTAATTAAATTTCCTAAATTACAGCTTCCTTTCTTGTGGCACCATCCTTTGGTCAGAACTAGTATGGTAACAAATTGGTGCTAATAAACTACAATGATTGCCCACACCTCTAGAAAACATTCATCTCTTCTAATGTTACCATCAAAGGCTTAAGGAAGCCCAGTCTAGATGAGCATTATGTTCAGAAGTAATCTGTAAATCGACTGCTGCCTCCTGCTTTTGCCTCTCACCTCATCATTGCCTTTCCACCATAGTAAATTAAATGGGGATTAAATGTTAAACAAAATTTCTTGTGGTATCTTTTGTCCTCCTTCATCAGCAAGTAAGGTCTGTATTCAAAGTTGTGTTGATAATGTTAAATGCCTTCCAAGTTTTCTTGATATAATCTCAGTGACTGAAGCAAAGAACTCCTACTTAAATCATGAAAGGTTTAAAAAAAAAAAAAAAAGATAGTATCTGGGAAAGAGTTGGCTCAACTATTCCTCTCCTGTCTGAACAGAGAGAGAAAGAAGAAGAAAAAAAAATAGTGTATGTCATTAAGAATTCTTATGTCTTAAAATTCTTCATATATGAATGAGCAAAAGCAGTTCATTAGTAAATAAAATATGTATATTAGCTATTTGATTTGAACATCTACAAAGCAGAGGGCTGTGTTTGAATTAGTCATCCTTGCCTCCCTTTTTAGTCATTCACTGGAGAAAAATAGGAATTTCTAAATTGTAATTCATGTGATTTATTTTTAGGTTTTACATAAGGATGAGGATGAGATATGAAGAAACGCCCTATTTTTGTCTTTCAACTATAAATGGAGTTCTGACAACCACATTTTAGATTATCATGTCTATAAGGTAAATGTCTAAGATCATGTGGTATCAGTGTGTAATAGTGGGAGAGGTGGACCAGTACATAAATGGCAGCTTTCTTGGAATAGGAGGGTAGTTATGGTAATAGGGAGAGGAAAAAAAAAAAAGTTTCCTGCAGACACAGACACACAAAAGCACTTGAGCAGATGGTGGTGGAAGATCAGCCAGAACTCCATGTACCTACATGGCCAAGCAAATGGGCAGATCAAGCCTCCTTCCTTGTCTGAAACACAAGTATTGAATCAGAGCAGAACTGTCATTCTGCTAATGAATTAATGAGTTAGTGTTAGAAAAGAAAACAAAACCAAATCCTAAAAGCTATTGTAGAATTTGTCATTGTTTTACAGATCAGAGGTTACAAAACATCCTGATCCCTTCAGATAGAGGACTGTAAGTGAAGATGTGGAAAGAGGTGAATGCAGTGTCTTGTAAAGAATCACACACTAATCAAACTCAAGACTGTAGTATTCCCAGAACACTGAACTTGGAGTTTTCTTAGTTTCAGAATGCTTGCCAGGAAGCAATTACACATCTCATACTGAAATAGTCACAGACATAAAGAATACTAATGCAACAATTACAGGAACAGAAAAGGAATCAAACCATTTTCTGTTCTAAGTATTATTTTGGTATTTAATATGGCAGTCCTGTGCAGATATCTTCACTTGTTAGAGTCAAAAAAACTACTCATAAATTCAAAAACTGCAAGCCACCAAACAATTGTACACTGAAAAGTGAGCAGGGTGAAAGAGGAAATTGTGCCACAAGACAAAGGAGGGTAAATGAAGCCAAATTCTTTTTAATCCGTAAATGCAAGACAGAATTTGAAGACATTAAAAAGTTGCTATACTTTAATAATATCTCTAATTTTCAGGATAATACCTTGTCTGGTAATGCACTCAAATCCCACTGCTCTGCAGAGCTTTGCTAATGGTGCTCTAACCTTGCAGGTAAGAAAATGTCATCCAATCTATCCAATCTACTTGTCAGAAGAGTTTTCTTTAACTTATGAAATCTTTTGTTAAGTCTATTCTTGGTTTGTTGCTGGCTTTTAGGTGGCATGTTCTTTCATATACTCAAAAGAGTCGTATAACTTCCATAAGTAGTGACAAAAATGACAAAAGCATTATCAAAATGTCATTGAAAAAGAAGTACAAAACTGCTGATTTGGGCTATAAATCATGAATGGACATACACTAAGTTCAGCTTCCAATTATCCTAAATTCTATTAAAGCATTTTATTTCAAAATAGAGCGCTACATGAGCTGGGGGTAAGATTTGCTCTCTTCTTGTCTTGACGGTCAGTTGTTGCCAACTATTGTCGCCTCCAGCTTCTCCTTCTAAAGAAAAACACATTATATAAAATACAAGCTCATTCTGTTTTAACAAAGGATATATAATTTATATTCTCAGTGTACCATGTGCAATTGTTGACTGTGCTATATGGGTGAAGGAGTATGTGCATGACTCCTATGTGTAGGATAAAAAGGTAGTGCCTAATATACAATACAATGAGAGATCATCTATTTCAGAGAAGAAGCAGATAGAAATCTTATAAAAACTAATAAACTCCCAGAACCCTTAAGTGTATCCTTTTGAGGGTACACATGACATTTTTGTACAGTATCTTCTGGAAAACAATCAACTTTTATATTTAAGGTCCCAGATTTACATATTAATTCACATCAGTGATAAAAGATAAGACTTAAGGATGGTTATAAATCTTTGTCCAGTTACTTCTTGACATGGATATGTATTTCACCACAAATATTCAGAATAACTTCAGAATGTCTTTTTTATTTTTTTCTTTACTTCCTTCTTTCTCTTATTTAAAGCAAGTCAACTGTTGCATTTCTTTTCCTTAAAAAGGTAATTCTTAATGATCTGGATCTACTGATCTGTCTTTTCTACAATATTTTCTTGACACTGTTTACAGTAATGACTTCTGAGGAAGTTTCTGATGTACAGTATATATTAATAACTTCCTTAAAAACTCAAATGTACTTTCTACTGGCACTAATTTTCTCTGTCAAATGAGCTTCTAATTGGAATGCATTCACTGAAGATCACCATGTTTGGCACTAGTTGGCACTTCTGTTCACATCATCAGCTGAGAGATTTAAGCACAGAGTGAAGGCTGAAACAATGCTTTAATTTCTGGAAGATGTTTTTATATATGTCAGAGTTCAAGTGCATGACCAATGTCAGACAGGGATTTAGCTGATAGAGAAAGACCTTAAGATTGTAAGTTTTTCAAGCATTTTTGCCACAATTATTTTGTAACCTCTTCCCCAAATGCCCAGCAAGAAAACCCTTCTATCTGCCCACAAACCCTTAAATCTCCTCTTTCTCTACAGGAGATAAAGATCTGCCAGGGAAAACTGAATTATGTAAAATTTACTTTATTTCTATCAAATTGATGGTTATGTATATATATTTACAATACACCAACTGATACTTATCTTTTTGATTTTAAGGTGTTTGAAACCTGAGGATCATACATGTAGTGGCCAAAATGCTTTATTCTAGCCAAGAACAAAACAAAACTTTCAAAGCAAAGTATGGCATATATAGATGTCTTTTTAATTTTAAAATAATCTTCTTCCATTCATGGATATCTTATTTCTAATAATTGAGCTATTATAAGATATTACAAAAGGCATGAACTTGCAAATTAACAATGCAGATTAAATGAGTTTGAGTGCTCTGGGTTTTTATCTGACAATCGACACTCATGAGCCTTTTGTTTCAGTAAATCTCCTTGATATATCAATTCATAAGCTTTATCCAAGTGTTTGTGGAAACATCCGAACAAGTGGTAAACAATCTGATTATCTTTAAGGATTCAAACATCCCTATTAATGCTGTTGCTCTGTGCAATTTTTCATTATGTTTTTGTAGTTCAATGTTCTATTAGATACAACACTGTACTTCATTGGCTGGTTATTTTTCAAGGAAAGATAAAAATATTTCCATTACATAGATATTTCCTCCACACTAAATGTAATTAACACATAATTATGTGTAACAATATAAAACTATGTTATATTATAGCAGATGATATAACAGGTATGGAATGTTCAGCCCAAGCAGGAGAAAATGCAGATCCCACATTCAAAATCATAGACACCCAAAAGAATCCCTTGTATCTCCCAGGCAAAGGAGAAGCAGAAGGAAAAAAACAAACACCAGAAAGATGATGCTGAGTTTGTCACCAGTGATGTTAGGTTTTGTAATAGAGACAAAGAGTCAGGAACAAATTAATCATAAAAGACATTCTACAAGGGAATTGCTAGGCCTATAAAAAAAAGAGTAACTCTTCGGAAATAAAAAATGGCCACATGGTGTAAAAGGGATCATGATTTGATAACAACAATCGTTGATAAATTACAGAAGAAGAAGAACTAATCTGATTTGATATGAAAGTTCAATCTACCTGGTTTTGTTTCTAGTTTGCTAGACTCTTTGCATTTGTTTTGCTACTTTGTGGCTGCCTTATGTTTTTCTTATGTTTTATTTGCATGACATTTTTTAAAAGAAAATGCCAGTTTAGGTTTCATTGATTTTTTTTATGGTAGGAGTAAATTCATGTCTTGCTATCAGCTGGGCACACACTAGCAAATTATCTGACTCAGGTTTATTTGTTATCTGCCCTGATGTAAGAGCATAAAGTTTAGCTTTACTATGCAGTAATAGATTGCAGTTCTTTTATTATAGCTGTCCCAAGATATGCTTCAGAATGCTGCTTCTCTGTTTCAGAAATAAAATTGTTAGAAAAGCCAGATATTAGATCTATTTTTAGTTGCTGGCAGTAGCAATAATTTAATGATGGGTACCCACACTTGCTAATTGCATCTTTCATGTTGTACTGTCTCCCTTAACATCATGATTGACAAACAGAAAAATAAATAGAGGTGGGTAGAAAATTGCCTAAATTGCTAGTCCCAAAGAGTTGTGATAGAAGGCATGAAGTCCAGTTGGAGGCCCATCAATAATGACATACCACAGGAGTAAATAATGGCACCAGTACTGATTACCATCTTCATTAATGACTTTGAAAATAAGGCAGAGAGCACCCTCAGCAAGTTTGCAGATGATATAAAATTGTAAGGAATTATTAGTACACCACAGAGGTGGGCTGACATTTGGAGGGTCCTCAAACGTCTAGAGAAATGGACCAACAAGAATCCCATGAAATAAAATGAAAGGAAATGTCAAGTCCTGCACCTGGGGAGGAACAACCCCATGAACTGAACTGTTCAGTGCAGGGACTGATTGGATTGACAGGAAAGGGCTGGAGGTTCTGGTGGACAGCAAGTAGAAAATGAGCCATCAGCGTGACCTTGCAATACTGAAGGCTAATTGTACCCTGAGGTGCTTTAGGAGTGTTGCCAGCAGGTCAGAGGAGGTGATCCTGCCCCTCTATTCAGTGTTGGTGAGACATACCTGGTGTATTGTGTCCATTTCTGGGCTTCCCAGTGCAAGAGATATATGAAAGCATAAACCCAGCAGAGGGACACTGAGAACTGGGTGAGAACAAGCTCTAATGTGGATTTGCCTTTCTCCTGCCCCCAGAAATGAGGTGGGGTAGGGTAGAATAATCTCAGCCACACCCACAAAGCTCCAGGCTCTGCACCCTCCTGAGTACCATAAAAATTTAACTCTGTCCTGGCAGGTGCCAGGACACTTTATTATCACACATCCTCTTTAGTGGCTTTTCTCTCTTGTTAAGCAATGAATTTAAACATGCATAACTTTAGGAGTAAGGTTCATCAAATTCCCTAAATAGGACTATTCATATTTTAAAACAAACACATATGCTTGAATCAGGGTCCACATGCTTCAGCTATTCCTCCTGAGGTTGTTTTTGGATTGGATCAAATCATGTTGTCATGAGCCTCATGAGTAATCATATAATCATGAATCATACATTCAAAAAAACAGGACAGATCATCAGTTTTATTTGTTATGCAGATAGATCATCTGACTAGCTCTAGATGTTTCTGAATGAATAATTGTTTCTTGCCCACTATCCAGTGCTGTTATCTAGTCTCAGGTTCTGTGCCACTATAGTCCTCTTTTAACTGGACTATAAAGGCCTACATGATCAGGTTATATGGATAAAACTATATTTTTTAAATAATAAGAAACTTGAAATTCCTTGCATTTAAACCACTGGAAAAAATATGGAAAAGAGCAATGACACATGAGATTTGGCAGATGGGGACATTGTAGAAAGATGTCTCCTTTTTTGAGACTTCACAGAATTTCACTTTTTACAGTGAGTCAAAGCTCGGCTTCTCCAGTAAAAACAGTTGCACATAGTATTCTGACTTAAAAATGCCACATACATCAACAACAACAAAAAATCAATACTGCTTTGTGCAGATTTCTCTCTAGCTCTGCATTTGCACCAGCCCTCTGTACACTCCTCAAAGAGCTGGTAAACCCCAGACTCAGTTTGGCTTATGATCTTTTGAGTGCAGCAGTAGTACATTTTACTTCTATAAACACATTTTCCTCAAATCTGTCCTCCCTGGGTCTCTTGTCAGTTTTCAGGTCATTGCTTTATGTTTTGAGCTAGATGGGCATCCTTTGACCTAAGTGTTGCCCTTTACATCCTCAGGTGTATCATCCTTAATGGATCAGTTTTTGTTTGTAAACTGCATTACTTTGTCTAATAATTTCAAAGCTTGCTTAAAATTATCTTTTATTCATAGATGTATCTTTATGATAGATTTTATCTGTCTTTGAAAGCTGTGGTAACCACTTCACACAAAAGAATACCTAAAAGAGGACCTGCTGTATGCAGAGCAGCCTTTTATTCCTTTCAGTGCTATGAGAACAGCTAAACTAGCATGGAACACTACTGCAAGTGCACTGCAAAACAAGTCAGTGCTTCTTTTATCCTTGGTGCTTCTTTTTTTCCCTCTTGATGTCCCATTTACCTTTGACCAGCAGTGTCTGACAGTTTGGATTTATCAGAGGCACTCAGAGTAGAGCAGCTCTGTGTCACTGTGTCTTCCTGCTATCAAAGGAGCTGGGCATAGAAGAAAGTGGTTTCCAGGGCATTGTGACCATATTCAAGGCTGGCAGAGCACCAGCAGAGATCAAAACGAACAGGTCTTTTATTAAAAATGCTGTATAACTGTGAAAAGCTATCCTCTTTTATGAAGCAGCAACTCTGCTGTTGCTATACTGTGACACTGCTGCATAAATTCTTTAAAATGATAAAAAATAAATATGAAATCATTCCAACAAATCCTTTCTTTTTGTGCGTCTGTGTTAATGAATGATTGCTGCTTGCCCTAATTTATTAAGGAGATAAAATAAATCATTTGACCCATTTGCAGGTGTTTCAACTTCAGCCTCAGTAAAAAACACTCCACAATAATACATGTGCTGGCAGCTGCTCCTACCCCCTCCATGACAGAGGCTGCTCTTGCGGTAAATGTCTCTCCGGCGTGACTGGCTGCACTTTGTTAATTTGCAGTGAATCAGTTTGTTACTGTGTCGTTTGTGTGAGCTCCCAGGCACTGTCAGACCGCAGCAGGCAGTGGGCTATGCAGAAAGGTGGTTCCGAGCACGCAGCGGGAACACTTGGGCTTAAAATGCTAATTTCTGCGAAATGCGAGCTGCTGACTCAGAGGCTGACAGCATCTACACAGTTTCATCTTTCACAGCTTTACATTTCACTCTGGCACACACGAATTTTTTGAAATAGCAGAATTATTTTTTCAGCGAGTGAATTGCTCACAAAAATATGCTTATGCTTTGCTGCCACTTCTTAAGAGATTAATTTTTTATTACAGTGTTAATCAAAATATTAACACATGGAAAATTTATGTGATTTGGTGACTCAGAAGGGTGATATGGTGGATTCTGAAATAATAAATGTGTGGGTGAAAATAGAGAAAAATGAAAAATACTGTATTTAACTTTGGTGTATCCACTATATTGAGGATTGAAAATAATTCATAGGTTATCAGGCGTTTCATATACTTGGATTATTATTTTTCATGCATGGTACATTTAATTTCCAACTGTACTGTGACAGTCAGGATAAAGCAGATATATCCAGGTGAGATCACTCCTGAGAATGAGTGTCTCTGTCCCTTTTGTCACTGAAGGGGAGAGAGCAGAATCAGGGCACAGTGTAACCAGTGCTTATGAGGCAGAGGAACATCATATCATCCAGAGAACTGTGGAACTGGGAATGATTTGGGTTGTAATGGGCAACCTAGGGTTACCTGATTCAACCTGAAGTTCAAGTCCAGGGCCAGAACAGACCAAGTTACACAGGAAATTGCCCTGATGAGTATTAAACCTGTCCAAAACAAGAGATTTAGAGATTTCACAGCTTTTCCTATTTGACTACACTCATGGGGAAACCTTTTTTATCTACTAACTAATGGGAATTTCTTGTGTTACAGCTTCTGACTCGACTTCCATCCTAAGACTGTCCATTTCTCAGAAGAGACTTACTCCATCTTCTCTAAAGCCTCCCAATGGATGAGACCATGTTAACCTTTACTTCTTAAGATACCCTTAGCCCCCTCCTTTGAGAACATATCCAGCTTTCTCAATCTCTTCTTTGTGCTGTGTGCTACAGCCCTGACTATCTTGATTGTCCTGCATTAGACTCACTCTGGTGTTCCCGTGTGTTTCTTGTACTGGGGGTCACAAAATGGACACAGCACTCCTGGATTCTAGGATTGAACAAAAATATTGTTGTTGATTTTAACTCAACATATGTAGCCAGAGACAGTGGCCACAGTATCATGTTATCAAGCCTGCAGAAAAAAAAATTAGTGGACATCAATATTTACTGTTCTTTGTTAATTTTCATATTGTACCCTAAAGCCAGTTATCTGTGCTATTAATTCTGTAGGCGAAGGTGACTCCTATTGGATATTTTTCTCACCTATGGTATACCATATGGTCCTAAATAATCTTAAAGATGCAGATAATGTGTATTGACACTTAGGTAACTTCATCTAGCTCATCACATCTCAAGTCAGACCATATTTACATGAGTAGAAACACCATGGGAGTCAAAATCAAAGCAAATAATGTTTTGATATCTCAGAATACCTAATGGATGAAAGAGAGGAAGTTTAAAAATATGTCCAACTTTAGATCTGGAAAAGAATGACTTATGACCGTAAAAATAAAAATAGTGGCATTAAATAGCCAAATATGATTTTACTCGTGGAATAGCAGCTAAAACTCCAGTATAATAAAAGAATGCCCAAAAAAGATTTGTACAACATGGGCAAGTTCAGCTGGAAAAGGGCCAATAGTAGAAAATGCATTTCAACTGAGTCAAGTACAAGTGACTTTGGAAATTGCTAGAAAGTATTTCTGTAGTGGAAGCAGTTTCTGTAACTGGAAGCAGTTACTTGCTTCCATTGATTTTCAAATATTACATTGTGAGGCATTATCTCAACAGGAAGGAAGGAAGGAAGGAAGGAGGGAAGGAATGGTAGTACCATTCAAAAAAGACTAAGGCCTAGGAAACTATGGTCAGTGATTGCTAGCAGCATAAAATTTGTTTGTTGGCAAGAGTCCTTTGTGGTCAATTACGAAAAAAAAAAGGATTTTCTAGTAGCCTTCCATGTCTCTTCATAACAAAACCATAGCAACCCCCACGCAAAGTATGTGAATGGACGTGTTGCTGAATGCCTGTTTTGTGGGGAATGGCTGGCAGCTTTGGAGCTGTGGCCCTGGCAACAATGAAGCCTGAGTTTTTTCCTGTACTGGAGCTGTCTCAGACTCTCAGAGTGAAAGCAACAGAAAGGAACTTTCCAATAATTTACCCTGACTGCCAGCATATTCCAGGCCATAGAACCCCCCTCAAGCCTTGTCTGCTTTAGACCCTTAAATTGTGCTTGAACTACAGAGATGCTGCTTTTCAACATTTATGGCACTACTGTGAAAATGTGCTTGTGAGAAATAGCCATCTTGACAATTCCATATCACTTAGAAAAATCTGTGACCAGGCTATCAAGACACTTCACAGCCTTTTGTTAAAGAACAAACAAATAGCAAATAAACAAAACTAAAACAGAGCTAGGCAAAGTCTGTAGGAAATGATGTGACACACCATTTATTAGAAATCAGTCCACACTTAGGGAATACTAAAAGAGGTACAGCTGTAAAATATTAATGCTTGCCTTTGACATAGATTAAAGAACTGAATACAATGTTTTGGCTGAGAATTCTTAAACAACAAAAAAGGCCAGAGCTCATGAATATCTAAAAAGAACTATAAAATTAAGAACATGAAATTTCTCGTTTTTATTTTCTCCATTGATCTGGAGCAGTAATTAAATTGCTGAATGGAATTGACTGAAATAGGTGAAAAAAAAATCTTTAAATAATTTGTAAAACAAATAGCCATGATTTTGTAAAATATACCTGTGTGACTCTACACCTGCAGCTAAAGGTGACTGATTAATGATCAACGTGGTAATTTCTCACTCTCTGGATAGTTTGTTGAGGGTTTTTATAAGACATAAGGGACTAGTTTTATAAATAATGGCAGACTCAATAACTCGGTACTATTTTTTAAAAAACAAACAGACAAGCAAACAAACAAATAAATGCAGAAGATTTGGAAGGAATTGTTTCAGAAAACAAAGGACTGCAATAAAAGACTGAAAGAAAGAGTTAATTTTCAAGCTCAGCTTCTTCTAAAGGTTGAAATAGAGAATGTGACTGAATTTGAACTAGCATGATGTGACTTTCAGAGATCAAATGCTCAAAGTGACCACCATCTTAATTTATCTGGTCCTTGAAATAATCTTTTGCAAGGTTCAGATATTTTGAATTCTCCTTATGCCTGGTCATTTCATCAAAGTCAGCTCCTTTAGGGAGTGTAAGTTGAAGCATGGATTCTATTTTTGAGGATTTATCTTTAAGGAAGCATGAAGATAGTATTTTCTACATCCTCTTTGCTTTTGGGGACACCTCTAGGAAGTTCTCCCCTTCATCACATGACTATGGTTACGATTCTTTTCCAACTTTTGAGAATACAAGGATGTCTTTTTTCTCTTGGATTTCCTCTGTCTATGCTGCATTTGTGGTGACATGCTGTTTTTCTTATTTTTCTCTCTACATTATTGGATCTGAAGGTACTATAAATTTAATTTTAAAATAAACAAAATAAACCTATCAAACTTAAAATATTACTGGTTTCTCTGAGATGCCACACTTAAAATTTAAGGGTTTGGTAAATACAGAGAATTCTTTAGCCTTTAATGCCTATTGCTTTCATGTTCATCAGCTGCGGAGAGCCATTTATTGCCTTGTAAACTTGCAGGCAATTACCTTTCTGCTATTATACTGTCACATAAAATGGTTCTTCTTTATCCTTTCTCTCTGTGTCTCTTCTCAGTATCATTATCATTTGACAGAAATGTTTTTCACTCTTGGGATGCCTGTATTTCCAGTGTTTTTGTACAGAATATCTTCTTTAAGAAAGAAGTTAGAATTATAAACAGAAAACAAAATCAAAATTACTGGACAAAGAGAAGCATTAGCTATGTAAGATTTTTATTAGTGGTATAATAAAAAGAATGTTTATTTTAAAAGTTGTTAAGGTAGCCTAATAAAATTAATCACAGTGACATCCATTCCCTGCAAATAATCAGTCAAGCTCTATGTATCAATGTAGGTTATTTTGCCTAAAACTAAAGAGTATCCAAAAAGGAAAACAGATTAAATATATAGATTTTGTGTTGACACCAAGTAGGACAAATCTCCTGTTGGCATCTAGTGATTTGGCTTCACAAAAAATCATGGTTTTTCTGAGCATTTCTTGACAGGTCTGTTTGGGTTGCAACAACCTGAAAGAGAGGACAATTCAGTCCAGTAAAGAGAGCTACACTTTCTAAGCATATAGTCAGTGGGCATTTTTTCAAATTTTCTCCTTTGGAGTACACTTAAGGGTTTATAAAAGAACAAATTAGTGACAAATGTGTTCTCTTGCCACTTGCTTGGAAAATTGAGTTCTGTTCAGTGTTGTGAACAGAACAGAAAGAACACAGCGTGAACCAGAACACCAAGACCTGAAAATCTCACTTTGATCTCTTTCTTAAGAACTAACCAGGAGCACTGTGACATTCTGTAAGGAGGCTGGATATTTCAAAAGTTGTAGTTGTGTATGATGGTGGCTTTTACAAACAATGGAAAAGTAGTCTCATTTGAAGTTCACAGCACTTTTTTTCCTCTGATATTCTGCAGTGTGAGTCCTCTTTTCTGTGCCAAAATGCTACTGTGGCCTCATAAACCAGGTCTACCGACAAGATCCTTTTATTTCTCCTTTTCTTCAAAGCACATAACTACACAAATTAAGCTCTGTATCTCTAGCTATCTACAGGTATGGGTCAGGCCCTCTTTAACCCCAAATTTTATTTCTATTATTTAATCCCTTCATGCTGTCCTGTTCAATGCTGGACATTCCACAGTCTTCAGGAAGGAGAATGAAAAAGGTTATGAAAAAACACTGGAAGCTCTCATGTGTGGGAGCTAGTAGTCAATATATATTTTGACAATGTCAGGAATGGAGCATGGTAAATAAAATGGGTGGCATGAACAGGTCTGCCTGCAAAGAGAAACAAAGGCAGTAGACTTTAAATTACACCAGCTGAATGTTACTATACAGTACATTTCTAATGCTTGAGCCCAGAAAAGGAAAGAAAATGTGAACTGGAGTTATTTTTAAGAACACTTAATTTGTGGACTTTCTTAAAGTCTTGGGAAATATTTTGAAGTGTTTCTTTCCTTCAATCATTTTTTTCTCCATATCTGTTTTAAATGTCCCTTTTGATTTCTCAATTGTTCTTCATATGAAATTTCTGTTGCAGATTATTTGCAAACTCAGTTTCTGCATAGATGTTTTGTAAGTTAAGTTTTTTGAGAATTTCCACTTAAAGATAAAAGCAAGCTCTACTGACAAAGAAATTACATCAAACAAAGCAAGCTGGCCTTATCTTAGGAAACAATCTGTCATTATGGGCAGATTTAATTTGAATTATTGAAGTAGAATTGTTAGATATTAAAAAGACTCAAAGTGAAAGAGTCATACTCATTATCTTTTGAGTCTCCAGATGTTTCTGTATTTTCACATGACATAAAGGTCTAGTTCCAATCTTTTATTGCTAACTTGGATTTGTCTAGCCTGCAAGAAATTACTTTTCAGATTAGCTTGAACTTTATTATGCATTTTATCATATTTTTTTCCAAAAGTCTAACACAAAGGGAATCACTAGGATTGTTTAGTGAAAGGATATTAGATAGCCTTCCTGGGAAATTCCTACATAACTAAAATCCATTAAACATTTTACTTTATATAGGCTTTGAAATACTGTATAGAACTTCACTATAGAGTGTAGAATTCCACAAATAATTATATAAATCTTTACAAAAAGTATTGTCTGCTGTGTTCTTTGAGCCGTAGCCCTTACAATCTGTCAGTTCTGACCACAGGAGAATTCACACTGCTTACGTAGACAACTTGATGTGAACCAAGTAGATGGGTAGTCTCTGCCAAAATTCTCTGTGAAGAGACTGTGACAAAATTACCATGCCATCCAGGGACAATCAGGATGAGTACATCTGGGGTAATGCCACACTAAGCAGATATTCTAAGAACACTACCAGTAGGCTATTCATAATTTGAACAGGCATCAGGTTTTGTATTTTAAAGAAAGAATTACCATGGATTCCAGCAACCAATGCTGTATCTTTGGGCTGCCATATGCAATCAAACTGCTGGTGACTCTGTCACTTCCTCATTGTGCCTCTTAGCCATGAGTCCCATAATAATGTCTTACAGACTTTAAGTGCAATTCTAACAGAACCTCTGCAAATTACCTCTTTAGGTATTTTCTATAGTACACACAAAAAAAATTCAGTATTAAGCAACTTTAATTTTGATCTGTTTATATTTTAAAAATATCTGTGTTGTGAATAGCACACATTGCTCAAGAAAGAGTTCAAATAATTGAAAAGCAAATTATGGAGTTTAAATCAAGGTTCTGCAGGCAGTAATTATTAAAAAAACTCCACACCAATCACATTTCCTCACTCACAAATGTCTTCTGGTACTTTGGCTATCCAAGAAGCCCTAATAGATTTAATTTTTTTTTAAATTGTATCTCAAATTTTAATTATTTGTGATTTTGTCTCTGTAAAATTGGATTATTAAATTGCATTGTTCATAACATGCTTTTTGAAAATATTTTGTTCTCTGAAAAGGTCCTGAATGTGCCTGCCAAACTAATGAACAGAGTTTCCTAAAGGAACATTTAATTCTGTAGCCTGTGTTCTGTGTTTGGAGCCAAAAGATTTTCACAAGTTGAAGGTTTGCTTCTGTCTAACAAAACATTAAATCATTTTTATTCAGTTTATACCTGAAAAACATTTCTTCTGTCCATCCCCTCCCTTGCCTGATACAACAGTTTCTATTAAATATGGGGCTTATGGTAACAGCATTTGGGAGAAGACATTCTTACCGAACTGTTTTGAAGAGGTTATTTATGTGAGAAGGCTACTTAACATGTATGACCAAAAAATGAGGCACAAAGCAGTGATTCTGCCTCAACAAGGGGTTGGACTACATGATCCCTGTGAAATGTAGATTATTTGTTACTTAAACTTCAGTGGTCTATGATGAAATGACTTCACTGTCATCTGAATCCATGATATTTAATGAAGTAAGAAAAATATTGAATACTCTCGCCTTCCAAATTATCAATAAATTTCTTAGAGCACTAATATTGGGAATTATTGACTAATGGTAAACTATTTTTCAATCACGAATAGTTGTTTAAAAAACTGTTAACTCATGCACATTTATAGTAATCTATAAATCTCTCACTCCCAGAATTTTCAGCACTGCTTTCCTGTGCCCAATATATAAATGTGTACATAGTCATGACTAGTTTTGGCTGCCTTGCTTGTATTTGTAGTTTGTAAAACATGAATTTTCAGTCCGTTGACATTTCTTATTTTAGTTTATCTATAAGTAACTTGTCTTTCCCCCACAGATCCAAAGAACTTCATGATTGTTCTTAGCTAACTGACTAAAGTGCATAAAATTTGTGAAAGAGTGCCAAGGAATGTTAGGCACTAATTGTCATTTTTGAGAAACAGTTCAGCAGAAAGATTAGATGATATACAAAAGATGGAAAAAAAGTGAATTGTCCACTTAATCCTAATCTTAGAACACTGAACATGTTGAGATGCATTAGAATGAGCAAAGAGACCTTGGAGGAACAATACACATGAACATCTTCCACAAGCCCCAATATTTCAATACATTGTTAGAAGTACATGGGCAAAGAAATCTAAAAGCAAAGTTATTGTTGAAAGTCTTGCCAGCAATTGACAGACTTTTTAAAAAGACAATAAGAATTGTAATTATCAAGTAACATGATCTGCTTTCCTATATTAAAAAAAAAAAAAGTCTCTTAGTAGTCCTAGAGCCACTTTTCTCTGTGATATGCAGTGATCTGCACTGTAACTCTGCAAAAAGTATGAAACTTCTCTGAGGTCATAAAGCATTAAATGTGTCTGTGAAGTTTTCTGACTGCTCCTAATGGTGAAACTGACTTACAGCACTGATGAGATATGCTTCAAATAGAAAATGTATTTTTGAAAGAAAACTGGTTTTCCATTCTGAATTTTTCCAGCAAACCAGTAAACAGTATAATATTCTCAATACCATGTCCTCAAATTTTCAAGACATATGTTACAGATATGGAGCAGGATATGCAAAAGATATTTTCACTCCACACAGCATAATGAGCAGTAAAAATAAATCATGTTTCCACTACTACTGGCATTTGTATAATCATTAGCAGCAGAACTGGTAATGAGATGCAAACTTCAAACATGATCCACATGGAAAGATACCATCTAGCTGACCTCATGAATGTATTTTCTTTTATCTTTATTGAGACTTAGATAGATAGGTATTAATCAAATCATATGTCCGTTTCAGTGATCTGAGGACTTAGAAATTCCTGTGTTACATCTAGAATTGAAAGTAACTTGAAGCATTGAACCTGTTATTCTAGACACTATGGTTACAATTCAGTCTTATTCTAATGGCATGGCTTAAACAGACACATTGGTGGCATGTGGCATACAAGTCACCAGAAGCAGAGATACCACAACTGAGGATTGCTGTGTGCACACAGTTTATCTGAGAAAACAAGGCAAATGCTGAATTATAAGACTATTTGCTATTTGAATGTTTCAAGTTATTTACATTTCTCTGGGTATTGTATGTAGAAGTGAACAAAGGGTTTTCAAAAGTTTTTTCAGACACATTAGTTATAATTCATTTTTTACCTTAATGAGGTTCCAGATAACCTAATACAGTCACTGTGCTTACCCTGAATTTTCAGTGATCAAAAGATCTTTGATCAAGGTAGGTTGTTCAATTGCAATTTGTAACCCAGAACAATGGTTGGCTCTTTGCATATTCTTATTTCTTATAGGCGTGAGAAAACGCATCAAAGATTTTGAACTTAACTATCACTGTCCCCTAAGTCTAAAGACTTGCTATGGAATAGATTGAAGATGTTTTTGGGAGCAATACTTTTAATTAAAAAAAAAAATAAATTCAGAAGTCCCTGAAATATCGTGATTAAATATTATCAGTATCCTGAGATCTGGAATGTCAAAGACTAGCCATTCTCAACATAGCTGAAGAATTCTAAAATACAAAGTCCAGGGCTTTTAAATTATGGAAACATACTTTGACAACTATTTCAGAACTATTTCAAGGTATTATGTTTGAAGGCACCTGCGAATTTCAGTAATAAATAGAAATCATAGATGCTCTACCTTGAGATACTGTTCCACATTGACTAGTCTTGACAGCAATTGCCTTTCCAGGATATGTTTTGAAGACTAAGAAGTTTTCCTTTTGCTGTAAAAAACTGAAAACAGAGAGAACTGGATTTAATGGGCCTGTGAATGTTGAAAATTGAAAAATGCCCAGTATTGAGTTAATAAATTCGTACACACACAAACTAAAAACAACTGAGACTAAATAACACATACCTGGGAAAAGTCTGGTATACAACATACATCATAACCTAGAAGAGAGAAATAGGTGGCCAAAAGAATTCTTATATTCTTAATACTAAAATCTCATGATTGCTTGGCATGTCCTGCAACTTGTGAAGCTTCTACACTAACGTATCACAGAATAACAGATGAAAAATCTCCAGAAGATAGACACCAGAAGATAAGGAAATAAGGATTTACTTCTGAATACCCAGTCTTCTTCTGCTGAAAGTATCATAAATATCTCTGGGAGCTGTGCCTATGGTACACAGGCCAATGGTCACCAAACATGGTCACAGAACACAGCCTGAATG
The DNA here is from genome assembly GCA_013400435.1 of Pycnonotus jocosus. Lineage (NCBI taxonomy): Eukaryota > Metazoa > Chordata > Aves > Passeriformes > Pycnonotidae > Pycnonotus > Pycnonotus jocosus. Next base: position 308,444 of record VWYP01033088.1, on the reverse strand, counting down.
TTATCACCCCAGGTAGTCAGACATAGGCAATTAGGAGCAGCTGTCTGCAAACCATGGGATAGCCACACTCCCCCCACTCTATTCCATATCCCACACAACATACACTGGTTGTGTGTTTTCTCTTATTCCTTTGGCAGATGTTCAAATTACAGCTTTGGAGTGATTCTTCTGGTTTTCTGTTGGTCAGCTTCCATATGGAGCTTAGAGGTGGGTCTATCAACCTATAAATGCATGGTATTATTTTCCTTCTGTCTGGAAGCAGGAAAAAAAATCTGTAGATGGTGGTTTTGGCAGTGAATATCTGTGCGTCTGAGTGGGGGATTAAATTTTTTTCTGTGATTGTGTTGACAGAATATTACATTTTCAACTCTCAATCCCTGTTATGCACTCTTTGCTCTTCATAAGAGAGACAAAGAGAAAGAGAAGATGTAAATCTATTAAAAAAAGGTGCATTTTATCTTTTGGAAGACACATCATAATTTGCTTTACAAGAATTCTCAAGAAAACTGCAAAATACATGACTCCCTCCGAGTATAAGAGGTAATTAAAGTAAGTAACAAAAATATTAATTAAATTATCTTTAAAAGAGAGGAAAAGGAAATTATTTAATCCCTTCTGTTGCCCTGTGATGTCTCAGTGCCCAGATGCATGAAGTGTGAGGGGTATGTAAACATTAGCATAGAAGAAAGATAAGGTCATCCAAGGCAAGCTTGGAGAAAGGGCAGGTCACCCAGGGCAGCCACCCTGGATGCTGCAGATAGTCTTCTTCAACAATAGGAAAAAGAATGAAGTAGCCAAAAGAACTCTCTAGGGCCAAGTGTGCATTGTGTAGGCTAATTACCCAGCAGTGACAAAACAGATAACTGCTGGAACACCCAAAGAGAGCCCTTTTTGTTAAATATAGACTCAATACTGATGTTTTGTCATATCTTTTAATGAACCCTATCTCAAATCATAGTTTAGGTAAACACCATTCTGCTCTTAAACTTTACTTTGAGATAAGATTGCTGCTGGGTAGTCTGACAAATGAAGAGGCATTGTATCCTTGTGGGTGTGCCTGTCATTTAGAGCAGGGCACAGTACATAACTCCTCACTCTGTGCTGACCATCTGGGTGCATTTATCCAGAATATCTGAAGAACTGGAAGACTTTTATTGCCTTACATTTGGAAGGCCTCACAGTAATTTAGACTTTCTGAAGAAGAAGTCTGTGGTCAATTGCTGGCACTTTCTGGAATCTTCTAGGAAAGATTTTTGTAACATCTCCAGATACTAGAGAAATATTTATGAGCAGAAAGGAAGTTTAATCAGATCCCAACACGAGTTAATGGAAATCACTAATAAGTCTAACAGTACCTGCTGTCATTTTCACAGGCTCTATCCAGTGTGAAATCACCTATAATGAAGTACTGACTTAGCTCTTTACAAATACACAATACCTTTCTTGACATATAAAATGCTTTTGCTTGCATATTTGTTTTTGTGGGTAGAAGAATCGTGTATTAAAACTATGTGATGTCAAAATCTTTGTAAGGAATGAAGAAAAGAGTGAACAAATATAGAGCATAAAAGGATAAATTATTTAAGGGATAGAGAGAAGTTCACCAGATATTTTTATAGAGTTGAATGGTAATATCAGGAAAGATGTTTCTAGCTGGGGTGAGTGGGTAGGTAATGCACATATGAACTGCATGCAACCCATAATGAAAGTCTGAACTTTTCAAAGGGGTGATAAATAAAGGAATGGATGAGAAAAAGTGCAACCAAGATCCATTGGGCCTGAATCTGTGAGAATGAGAGTCAAGCATAAACATAAGAAACTAAAACTTCCTAGTAAACATTCTTGTTCATTAAAGATGCATTAATTCAAAATGTATATACTGTAAACACATATAACAATTTAAATTTATTGGGATTTTTATGTCTAGTTACCACTAGAGATACATTTACAAACTATTCAGCTAATTATTTTTCAAAAGAAACAGGAGAATTTGTTTCATTTACTTAACTAGCCCTATCTCTTAAATTCTGTGGTAGTCTATTTCACTAGCTGTTTTCTTGTCCAGCACTATAAAAGAGAAAGTACTGTACAAAGGCAGAGTTCTGTTAGCAAAGAACAGAATCCTCTTGTGTTAATTTAGATAAGGCAGGCCGTGAGTGACTACATAGCCATGTTACAACAAATGCAAGATCCTAAGACTAGATAGCACATTAAAAAGTTTCCATTGTTTATTCAAAACTGATGTAGTTTACAAGGTGCAAGTGCTAGGCTGTTGCTTGATATGCTGTTAAAAACAGAAATAAAACTCCACAAACATAGCTAAGAAACATTCAATCAGGCTGCAAAATACTGAAGGAGTATGATGGAGTGGAAGATCCAGGTTCTGAGAAAAGGTCTTTCCAGTTGTACTGTGACTGACACACTGTATGGGGTGCAGATTTTGCAGTTTTTTTCCTGTACTGAAGGGGATGGTCTGTTTGTTGGGGTCTTTGAATTAGAAGCATATGCATTTGTGAAAATGAGGCATGGGTTCAAAGCAGAGGTAACCTTTGTGCTATTTTTTGGATAGAGCAAAGAAACAGAAAGAGGAATTGCTTTGAGGCCAGGCCATGTAAACAAAAAGATAAAAATTGTTGTGTACTGTGCAGTCACTTGCCCTGTAATTGAACAAATAGGTCTGGGGTAAACCATTTGGGAAGTAAAATTTACATGCTTTGCAGTTACTTACACAATAATAGATGCTTCATGGTTTGTTGTAGCAAAAACCCTAAGGAAAGACTTGCTCATAAAATTGACTCGTTTTCTATCTCATGTAGCCAGAAACTGAAAAATGGGAGAGTAGATTGAAATTTTCTCACAGTCTATGCCTACAAAGTGCCAGAACATGCATAAAAAGTGTTGAAGACATACTGACTATTTGGGGTTACAAGGGAGAAATTCTGATTTGTTGGAAGTGACAAGGTTTTATACTTTGATTTGTACTATTCCAAACCTCTTAATAACATTAGAAACCCATTATTAATTATGTCAAGCAGTGTTTGGGACTCCTTGGGCACCTGGCTTTTGGGCAACAACCAGGATGGGGGAAGGCAATGTGCAGTTCCAGTCCCTGCAGCCTCAAGGCAGCCTTTCTGGAGTTCAGGCCTTAGAGTTGATGAGAGTTAATCAAATCTGAGATGTTTTAGATGAAACAATTGGAGCTTATATATCAGTGCTTTTCAATGAAGCTACATTTCATAACAATGTATCAGATAAACTGTATTGCCAAGAGCAGTTCTTTCTCTTTGTTCCTTTGCTTCCCCCTTGTTTTTATTCTCCTTGAATTCCCTTCTTTATTTTATTGCTCCTCTTCAAGCCTTCCCTTCTTCCTGTGCTTTTAAAATGTGCTTAAAGCATTCTTTATATCTCCTCAATCTCAAAACAGATCTTTTGTGTCATTTTGCCCTCAAACCCTCTATCTCCTCAGTGAGACTAAACAGTCTCAGAGTTGTCAAGCAATCTCTTTTTTTTCTTACACAGGGGGAAAACATTGGTCAATGCTATGAAGTAATTCCATATTACTGTTGATTCTGCTAAAGTAGTAACAATTTCCACCTAAAAATGTCTATGTTATTCGTTTTGTAATCAAGTTTTGACTGATACAACATTTCAAATTAACTTGCCTCAAGAGAAAAAACTTCAAGTTAAAGCCCAAATATGCAAAAAGTATTTAAGGAGAATGTCAAATTTTGTGATAACTTCCCTGATAAAGAAGTTTAATGGTAGAAGGTCAACTAGGAAAGAATAGGAGCAGTAATAAATTCAAGTGTTTGGAAACAAAGACCTACCAAAATGATGATTTTTCTCCCCTCAGCATCAAAGAGGTCTTTACATAACGTGTAATTGATAAGTGATAATATATGACCTCAAGGTTTCATTGTCTCAAAAAGAATTTTGTCACTAAAGTGACATTTACTAAATAAACTTTTACATTTTATTGCTCTCCAGGAAGGGAGAAAAATCAAAGTGAAATTTGCATTAGGAAACTAGTGCCCTTCTGTGAGAAAGGCTTCCGGGGCACTTTTTTAGATTTTTGTCATTTTTTGTACTTAAAAATGCTCCATTTAGCCACTGTAAAATCTTGGCTTACTTTTGGCTTCTCCTCTTTTAATTTAGGGCGTTACTTTTGTTACAGCTATGGTTAACCAACAGCAGAGGTGGTGTGTGATTTACAATTACTCCCAGGTACCACATTTTTTACTGACACTTGAAGGATCTGGGGTGTGCAGTCAGCTCTAATTGAAGTGTGTTGAAAGTGAGTGACATACAAAGAGAGATTTTGTTAATGGACAATATGCCTTGCCACTATAACAGAAAGCAGTGTATAATTGGTATCCTTACAAAGCTGAATTAGAAGAGTAGGCAGTCTCATCTGCAGTACATCGTCATGTTTTTCTTATGTAGAGTTCTTCATGGTAATGTGTATAATAGCTTTCCAATAGCTCAATATACCTGATTGTATATGGTAGGCTGTTCAGGAGAAATCTGATCATAGTTTCATTTCGTGTTTTATTAAATAAAACATGTCCACATAGAAGACAACGGTACTGAAAATGATTGGGAAAAGCTAAATGTTGTCATCCAGGTCTATAAAAGTATCTATAGGGAAGTTTCCATGCTCAGAGAGGAATTCAGGAATTTCCATCACTTTCATGAAGATATCAGCAAATTCTAGTTCAGATATTAACACATACTCCTCAGAAGTAATAGCAGAAATTAGTTGTATGCTGCAGCTTTTAGAAATGTATTGGCCTAGCTACTCAGCTGCTGTCAAAAAAAGTAATCAAAGTTATACCAAATTGCATTGAATGCCTGTATTTTTATTGGTTTCCGATAATTTATTTTCTGTGTTATTGATTGTTGATATAAATGTGATTTTTTAGAGTTGTTTTGACATCTCTCAATACATTGTTTAACATAATGTGCTGGCACAGCTTGGCTGGGCAGCCTCCCAGCAACACGTCATTCTCAGAGAATGACAGAGAAAATGTTAATAGGATTGGAAGACAGGGTTTTAAAAATACACTTATTGAAAGTAATGTCGTTGGAAATTAGAGAGTAGTTGTCAAACAGAGGGATTAAAAATCCTGTACAACAAGAGAAAAAGAAAATTCTGAATCTCACAAAATAAGGAAGGAAAGACATAGCACCTAAAAAGAGAGGGCAGGGAGGAGTTTGGAAAGAGAAGTCTATACAGGGGCTATTACTGCAGCCACACTCTTGGAGAAATAAGCTGTGGTGTGTACAAGGTGAATGATGAAAATGTTACATACTGTGTTAGCTTGCAGAAGCTTCTCTATTGCCCTGTTTACTTCTATATCTGCATTAAATATAGGAGTATCTTGACAGGTACTGTAGATTAGAATTTTCTAAAAATACATCTGAAGCCCTAAAGGGGATGTCTGACAGCTTTTGGCATGGATAAAAACAACTGAGATTGTAAGTACTGATGTATTTGTGTTGTGTAAGCGTGCTTACCATTGGCTGGTAGTGCAGACAGCTACTTAAACCTGTCATTAACTGCCTTGATGAATTTACTGAAGAAGTATAAACCCAGATCCGGCCTTGACTAAGCTCCTGCCTTCCCATCAGTCCACCAGCTACTGTTATACTGTGATTGCCAAGAAATATAGCACTTTTAAGGTCTTAAGTAGAAAGGCAGTTATTTCTTTCCAGATATCTGGACTTTATCAAGCTGAAATAATACTTTCACAAGAGCCAACATATGAGAAAGTCAAACTATTTTACTCTCAGTATCAGTTTTACACATAATGTACAATGTTTGACATAAAGGAAGATACAAAATGAGGCTCAAGTATGTTGTTAACACTTCAGTTCAAAAAATTCAATTCAGTTTCATACATATCCAACATACATAAAAAGCTAGAAATATCTAAAATTAATGAAAACATCCTTTCTTAATCTGAAAATGCACTGTGTCTATGAAAACTATCCTAATCTAAGCAGCTGTTTTCCACTCATTTACATTTTGTAGAAAAAACACTCTTTTGACATGTTTATTCCTTTAATTTGTTTGATTGGTTGTTTTTTGTTTTTCTTGCAAAAGCACCCTGCAATTGTAAAAGACTTTTCAAGATCAGTGAATATTAGAAATTTATTTTGTATTGTGTGGTAGTTGTGACAGATACAGAATTGATAACAGACAAAAAATTAGGGCATTCCTGACAAACTCAACATGAAGAATTTCTTCTCTTCTTGAATCTAATATTTTTTGCAAAAAAAGGCTTATGATAGGAGTTCTTCTGCTTATTAATCAGGATGTAAATATATTGGATTAATTATTGTGCAGGAATTGGGAATTTTTATGATGTTTGTTTCATTAGCTTTTTTATTGTTAACAAAAAGATGTCCAGAATAAATATATTTCAACAAATAAAGTCGGCTATATTGAATATCCTGTTTGTAAATTTCCAAAAAAATATAAGGTTACACCTTGTTATGGTGCTTAATGATAATGTAAATCTAAATATATCTACAAATTTAAATAGATGTATTAGGAGCAATTAACTAATTATATTTTCATATAAATTACTATATATCAAAACATACACTGTTACATTATTGTAGGTAAAAATGTGGGTAAGTACTTGTTGTTGTTTTAAGTTTTCACTTTTTGCTAAGGTATATTTCCATTAAAAGTTGGTGGTTTTTTTATGATAATGGCTATTTAGACAATGACCATTATCAATGCCATGACCATCAATACCATGACTATTTATACAATAACTATACCTCAGTTAGCAACAGACTTGTTCATCCACACCAATGCTATTGTCACCAGGGAAAGATGTTGCTCCCTCCATGAAAGCAAATAACATACTTAATCCTATCAAATGAAAACATAATGCAGTCTAAATTATGGGTCTGTTTAGAGATAGGGATATCAATTTCCATTCCATCATATTTGTTCCAGTAGCAGCAAGAAATATTTATGAAGGCAGCACATACAGTGATCAAAATCTGGGGGAATATGACTGCCATTAATTACAACTGAAGTGTTCTGCTGTTGCACCCTAACATTGCATGCTCCTGCTTTCCTTTCTTTCCTTATTATTGTCATGCTCACTGCTTTCTTTTATCTCTCAATCAAAGAGTGACATTCAAAAGCATTACTATAGTATAACAGACTGAAGGCTTATCTAGCCTGTACCTTGACTCCAACAGTACCCAGTAGCAAGCTTTGTATTTATTTCTGCTTCCAAGAATCTGTGACTCCCATATATTTGGAGCCAGAAGTGGTTTGTGTTTAGGACTCCCAGGGATTTTCTCTCTAATTAAACACCTTCTATCTAAACACCTTCTGGATCCATGTAAACTTTTCTTATCTATTGTTTCCCCAAACAAGGAATTCCACAACTGAATTTTTTTTCAGGAAAAAAAAAATTCTTTTTTGGCCCTGACATCACGATTTCACTTGATGTCTCCTGCTTGAAATACAAGGCACATAATTTGCTTTGTAACCTCTAGACTGTTCCTTGTCACAGACAATAAAACAAACTTTGATGAAACAAATGTGAACACAAGACAGAATGAACTTTCTACTGCCCTCTGATGGGAAAATAACATCCAGGTGTCTTCCATCACTTGGGTTATTGACAAAGCATGATTTACCCAAAATCCAGTGTTTAACACCCACTACAACTAAATGTTTACTAAATTGATGTGTTCTGCACCTTTTCTTTTTTGCTTAAAGAATTTTCATATTTTTGCACATCACTTTTGATAGAGAAATATCTGCTATCAAGACATGTTTGGAAAGAAAAAATCACAGAACTTCTACAAAAATCTGCAAGAATGCCCAAAATTTTCCTAATTTAGGAACAAGTAATTATCATTTGAAAATTTGCAGACAAACTGATTTGTCATTCATTATTCCTAGCTGATCATTATTCTTTATTACAAGCTTTTTTGTGTGTCAGAAAACAGGACAAAGAACAGCTGAGGTTATCAGCTAACTAATAGAAATAACAACACCCTAAAAGCAAATAATAAGAATTTTAATAAACAAAAACTTTCACAGTGAAACAATGCAATGGGCATGATAGAATGCTCAAAGATCGGACTTATTAGTCAGATCAACCAGATTACTTTGTGAACAAAAAAACCCAGAAAATAAATTACTATCTGGTTGAAGGGGTTCTTATGTTTGTTTGTTGTGTTTGTTTGGTTTAGTTTTTAGGGTTTTTTCCAAAATTATTTGTTGAGTTTCTCTTTTTTGCTTACTACTTTCCTCCGATTCCCATTTGCTTAAAAATGTGCTTGACATTTATCATCTCTGTTAACACATTTAAATGGTAATTTTTCTTCAAGGGCCTGTGTATGTTATTGTACTTCTGAAACACCAAAGTTTGTTTGTTTTGTTTTTTTTTTCTGGAAAATAGATAGGAAGTTTGGGATTTTTTAACCTAAACATAAAGTCCTATTTTTTTAGAAAATATAGTAGAATGTAACTTACAAGAGGCTGAACATGGAAAATCACCTGTCATAACTTCATCGCCACTAGACCCCAGGGAATCCATGCCTTAAAGTCAATAACAGTGTTCTAATTAAAAGCATAAAGCACCATGATGAGAGTGTGTGGGGGCACCTTTATAGAGACCCCTCGGGTTCGCTGGTGTGACGCTGATATGGCTAATTGCGCTGTGGCTGGCCTTTATGTGCTCATGTAAATAGCGCTGGCTTCGGCAGCGAGCTGGGGGCTGCCCCTGCCGGGAGGAGAGCCCCTGCCCCAAGGGCTTTCTCTCTGTCAAACACCAGCTGGGCAGAGCTGGGCATTGGTGGCCCTTATCACCACTGGCAAAGAGGGGGAAAATTAATGAGGAAAGACTGCCCGATTTTATCTTTTTTGTTTTAATAGAGCCTTGTTCCTTGTGTCCCCCTTTCTCTGAACTGAAGCTTTAGGGGCCCACAGCAGCCACTATTTATCTTTTGTTGGTACACGTAAAGATAAGGTTCCAGCTCTGAGTATTTCTGTGTGTAATGCCCTATTCACGGGCACTCTGCAAATGTGTTCAAACATTGCTATTTACACTTTTACCTCTTTTGAAATCCCGGCACTTAATCCAATCGTTTTCTGTTTTCTGTTACTTAAAATGCAAAGGAAAAACCGATAAAGAGGAAACATTTAAATTCAGGAACTTCCTCTGCTTCAGAGGCATGTGAGCAAATGTTAATATGGCATGAAATGTACACTTGTGAAATGTTAAGTTTACTGTTAATAAGCTCGTGAAGAAAATGTAATTACATATAATGATGCCCTGGTTATTGTGAAATTAAAAAAAATTCTCTACTTGATCATTTGCGAAAATACAGCTATTTTTTACTATCTCTGTATTAGCCAGTTATAAGGGAAAAAAAAAAAAAAAGCTGCTAAGAAAGGGATTAAGTGTATATTTTTTTTCTTCAAAGTCTCATTCATTATGTTTCTGCTGTAATGTTCTTCATGCCCTTCAGGCCCAAAGTTCAAAACCATGTAATGCAGCTGTCAAGGTGGAATTCCTCTTTGTAGGGCTTTTAGTTGTGTTATAGCAAGATCTGAGTTATTTAATTCACAGTATGAAAGAAAACTTATGATCAGGGCTATGATTTCTAAAAGTTAATTGATGTAAAGCTATTTTATTAAAACCAGTGTTGAAAATAAGAATGAAAGCACAACAATTACACATTAAAGCTCTGCTCTTCATGCATTGGAAGAATGATAATATCAGTACTTTGTAGAAATAACAAATAAATAAGAAAGTGACATGAAAAATTATTGTTTCTTTTTCTACTATATCTTTTTTATTTCTTTTCTGTCCAGATGTCTTCTGTATTCTGTGTCGTGCACAGATATTTACATGATCAGGTTCTGTAGAACCGTTTATTGAAGCAGAGAGGAATCTGGCTGTTCACATGTCATTATTTTCACACTTTTTCCTGGTCTCTGTAAACCTTCTTTAGAACTAACCTCTACAAAGTCATTTTGCCAGGAAAAGAGAAAGGGTAGCAAAATTAGTTCCTGGTGAAAAGAGCCAAGTATTTGCATGAGGTAACACTTCATGGCAACACTTCATCGAAATGTCATTATGCACCATTTCAGTGATTGAACTAGGAATAATGGTTCCACAATATCAGCCTGCATATATTTGCTACAGAAATATTTGCATTTACTGCTCTAATTGTTCAGTGACAGGTTTTAAATGGTTTGTCAAAAGGAGGAAATTGTGTATGCAGTTTGTTCTCAGTTTGACTGAGGAGCCTTGGAAGGATTTGTGAAGATAATGGTATCCAGGAGCCACATGTAACAATGATTGTACTATGATTTTTCTATTTCAGTGACTTGATCTTCAGCTTTGCTGTATTTACAACAGAGATCTACAACCTTTGAGACTGAGATGTACATGTCACCTTAATTTGATATGACCAAGTGCAACAAGAAGTCTCAGTGTAACACTGACATCCTACTTCTAACTAAAAAATTTCCTTTGCAGTTCAGCTGGACTTTTTCAACTTTCCACAATGTTCATGCTTAAGTAATAGAATGAAATATATAAACCAGAACTGTTTTTTCATTTATAAGGGACAGTTTCTCGAGTAGGGTATTTTTTTTTTTTTGGGAGCATTACATGTAAAAAGACAATGAATCAGAATAAAAAAAAATTTGATTTGCTATTGCTATGTTTAGTAGATAAATAAGCCTGCAACAACCTCTCCAAAAGAATTGCAAAACCTGTAGACACTTTTCTTTCTTTCTTTACCAATTTAGTAGCAGATAACCAGACAAACACATAGGTAAATTATGCCCTATCTTGTAGCTGGAAAAAGAAAATATGATTTTTTAAGGGTTTTCAAAAAAATGTGTATTTGTTTCTTCAGGCACTTGAGCATTCTTAGTGACACTTTCTTAAAAATAGATCACAGAACTGGAGACAAATAAAACCAAACATTTTGTCAGTCTTATTTGCTTTCTAGGTTTTCACTCTTTAAAGTTGATGTTTTCTACCTCTGCCTCACAACCACAGATTTACTTTATAAATAAATATTTCAGTACTTAAATAATATACAGTGACCCTTGGATCAATGCCAACTAATAGGGGATTTAAACTCTTCAGAATTGCTGGTACCTATTTTATTCAGAAAAGGCATAAGTACACAAGACTATTTCTCTTCCAGTTCAAGCAGAGAATGGAATATGGTAATGGTGGAGTTTTTTGGTGATTTTACACTGACTTCAAGGAAACTCCAAAAGATTACATGGTTATAAAGTCTGTAAGTCTATCAGGAAAATCACCATCCAGATGTTTGAATTATTTTTTTTAATAATCATACTTCAGGTATGTTTCTGCAAATTGATAGTCTCCATTGTGAGCCAGTAACAGGTATTATAGGTTTTTTTAATATGTAGTGAGAAATTGCACATTGCACCTCAATGCATGTTCATTTCACAAAACATGAAACCATGTTTTAAGTATAGGAAGATCAGCAATAAGATTTTCAGTAACGAATTTTCCAACTCAGCATATTTTATGGCTCTCTGACAAAATACTAAGGCTATTTTTCTCACAACTTTAAAAATAAAAGAGGTTATGGTGGTAGATGTTATTTACATTTGAGTCATAGAACCTCAATGTATGCCATTTTCATCTCTAGTAGCTTAAGTACTCCACACAAAAAATAAGCACACCTTTGAAAGATCTCAATGCCGATGGAAAATCTAGACTACAAGAAGAAGTGCCCTGGCAACTCTGACAAACCTTTGCTTTTGTTCTCAATATGGCTATATATCTCAACTTTCCACCAACAAACTGAAGCTGAATAAACTAAGCTTTAGAAATAGTCAGATCTTTAATTTTAATAAAATATTGGTAGGCTTTTAATTTAACTAATTTCAATACCTTAAAATGTGAATCTTCTTTTCTCTTCCCTTCATGTCACACTACTCAGAACTTTTCAGTGATTAGCATACTCACAAATTAAAGGATTTGGACTTCTACAATTGCAATTTTGAAAGTCAGTTAAATTATGGAATTCAGAAGGCATGGTCTTGGGGGTGAAATAGCATTTTTTGGACCACTGAGCCTACTAGTGATGCTGCACTGGTAATTTATTTTTGCCGAGGAAAAACAATCTGGAGTGGTGTGAAATTCTGACTGTTTTGTTAACCCATGATTTTATGTTCAGGGATTATTGACAGGAGGCCCAGACACTATGGAATGCTGCTGGAAGGCCCCATCAAATGCATCTCTTTTTTTGTTTGTTTGGTTGGTTGTTATTTGGGTGGGGTTGTTTTTGGTTTTGATTTTGGTTTTGGTTTTAGTTTTTTGTCTTATAGAGAGTTTTGTTACAGAAAAGAGATAATGTCATTTGCAAGATCTTTGCTACTCAGAGCCTTTGATTTTATTTTCCCTAATATTGAAAGAAATAGAGTGATGGATTCTATCTGGGCTTTGCTGAAGTAAAAAGGAAAATGCTTTTTGCTGAAGATGTGTGGATTGTTGAATTATCAAATAATAAAATTCCAGGCAACTGAAATATCACAAGGGCAAATATTTGGGCTGTTGATTTGCATCCATTTTCATTAGTTTTCTTTAAGTATTTTTATTCCTGTCAGGAAAATATTTTTACTAACTGTAATTCAAGGAATAATTGCAGTGTGGAGGCACTACAACAGAGATGCTGGACAAGTCCAGTCCTGTACAATACTCCTTTTAGCTTTTGGCAAAATATCAGCTATATATATTAGTATTAATGAAGAACTCCAAGATGTATTCTCATGGATTGTTCTCAGAACCAGGTGAGAAACACAGGAGTGATTTGCATGTGTGAATGTTGCCTACATCTGTAACTTCCCAAAGAGTGAGTTAGTCCACATTGCATAGATCAGAGATACAGCCTTAATATCTTCAGACTCCTCTTCTCCAGGCTAAACAGACCAAGTGACCTCAGCCACTCCTTGTATGGCTTCCACTCAAGGCTCTTTACCATATTTGTGGTCCTCTGGACACTCTCTAATACATCTTATATTGTGACCCAAGAGTGCATGGACTCTGGCACAGAGTAGAGTGGGACAGTCACCTCCTTTGATCAGCTGGCAATTCTGTGCTTAATCCAATATGGTGAAAAAGACAGCCTTTTCTCTTACTACTTTTAAAGTGTCTTGTTTGCAAAAGCCTATGTGCAATATTTGTTTGAATTCTTACATCATGCAGATTTATGAATATCCATACACATATAAATGTATTCATATGGAAATCTCAATTACTGCCTTAAATTTCTTACAAGTTGTCCTGTTGTTTGTTGTAATTGATTGCTTGTTTGTTTGTTTTTCTTTTTAAATTGTATTTTAATTCAAGAAACTATGTAACACAGTGGACATAGGGTTTCCTGATCGCTCATATTTCTTAAACAGTACTATGAGGGCAACTTGCTAATTTTTTCTTCATAAATGAATGAATGAATAAGACTGAAAATTAAAAACGAAGTTAAAAAAAAAGTCCTGTGACAACTCTGGAGCACACTAAGTTGCCACATCTTTATTCAGGCTCATTGTTAAACACTGCATCTATGCGAATGTGCTGTAGCTTGCCAATCTGAGCAAAAACAGTGATAGTGCTGAACAACATCAAGGGCCCATTGTGTCATTCACCTCTTTGCCTCATGCTCCTTTAATAACTGAACTGTTCAGAGATCACAGGCCACTGCAAGACAAGCACACATTAGCAGAAAGGAACATAACCTATGCCCATATAATTCTAATTCAAACAATTGAATATCTATCCCTGGGAGTCCAATTGTAATGCTCAGTTAGAGAATGAAGAGCATCACAATTGGCTCAGACTTGTATGAAAACAGGAGGATTAGTTGGTCCTGCTGTCTTGTCTATAGTAGCAATCATGCTTCTCTGGCCCCACTTCCCATGCATGTGAAATGTGATCGTTTAGAAGGACACCTTATAAAGAAAAACTCTAGCTCTCAATAAATACAGTGAAGGTGAACAGACAACTTCTGCATTTGCTCTGGTAAGATGTTAGGATTGGTGTGTGTTAATTGAGAATATGGCTGCCTTTGTCACCTCACAAGATTGGTTGAAAGAGAATAATCTTTGTGTGCTGTAATATCAGGGTATCAGTTGTGTAGAAATAGCTTAATAGTTTACTCTAGTGAAATATAATATTGCACTTTAAAGAGAACATAAAGTCATATATGAGAAATAAATGCCCCCAGGAAGTATGTTTGCTTTTTTTCTATGAACTAAAGAGTTACAGATAGTAAAAGTGCAAAAGAAGAAGTTTAGATTGATAAGACCATATCTTAAACCTTAACTGAAGTATTTACGTTGGGCTTCACCATGGAAATTGCAATTTCTAAAACTGAACTTGATTGTCCTAAGAGCATCTTTTAAAGTTTTAAATGTAAAGTGTAGAACAAATTTGTTAAATGAAGTATACAATGTTACTATGACTACTATTCATTCAAAAGTTTCAAGAAACTCACATATGATGGTATGGACAATATATGAAGCATTACTTAATATTGTCTAAGTGTCAAAATGACAGAAGAAAAAGATACTTTACATTATTATTCTTTTTTTAAAAATTTCCTTATAGAAGAACATAGAAAACTGCAGACTTTGATCTCCATAATGTGACAATTAAGCAGAAAAGAAAAAAAATGTTAGGAGGCTCAGGTAAAGGAAATATTAGGGAAAAGTGAGTTTGCCTTTTTTAGAAAGACTAATGACTGCTATTACACATGTAGTTTATTAATTCTCTTTAATTCAGTGTAAAGGAGACATAGAACGTGTAATTTTTGAGTACAAGGGATATTCTGCATAGGCTTCAGTTGCTACTCCCAGGCTTTTCATAAATCCTGTCTCATGACTGCTACCCCTGGGGTTGCAGTTGTCTGGGGTCCCCCTGCCCGTCTAGGGCATCTCTAATGGCCTTGGCTGCATTTATATGGGTGCATCCAGCCTTTATTGCTCAAGGGAAATTCGAGTAAAATGAGACAGACATTCAATGCAGAGTAGGACAATCCATTCCTTTCAAAACATTCTTTTGACTTATTGACACAATACACTGCCCACCTAATTTTTAAACTGAGCAATCTGGTGCAATTTAAGAGACATTTTTAAGGATTGATTAGTATCATTGTGCCTTCCTGTATCTTCAGAATTGTTATGGTGACACAAAGTAAAGCAAGGATGATTTAGAAGAAAGGGAGCATGGAACCTTAGTCACAAATCCTGTGCATGTTATTTGGTTCACCTGTTGGCTAAAAAAAGAAGCCTATGAACACTATTTTTGAAGATATGGAGACTCATAATCAAATAGCTGATTGCAAATCATCCTCTCTTGAAAGCTGTATTCATCATATCTTTACAAGGAGGGGCACTAAAAATATTGGTTTTTACATCATATTTTAGAAACAAAATTCAAACCATATATTCATATGACAAAAAAGAGAAGGATATTTATGGACTCATAGCCCTTTAAATATTACACTATGTCACATCTCAGAAGTGTTAAACACACCATTGAATCATTTCACAACAGCAGTGCTCCAGTGAGCTTTCAGACAGATCTCCATATCCTAGCACCATATTCCTTGAGGTAAATTGGTGAAACCAACTAGCTGCTACTAAAAAGCATTAAAATCCAGCTATTTTTCTCAGAGAAACATTTAGGAATTACTAATTGTTCATTTTAGAAACAGTGAGGTTTTGAGCATATATACATACCCATGTGTTAGTGAGAACCATTAATTATACTTGTTCTTTTCACTTGGTCAGAAAAGAGAAACTTAAACCCAATGGAGACCAAGGACTTTATTCTCCAGTTGCATATGTCATATAGTCATTTTCAACTCTGCAGGGTTAAAGAGATTTCTGATAGTGTTTTAATCTAACTGCATTATATTGCTTTCATTTATATGAATACAAGAGAGAGACAGCCCTCAGCATCCTTGTGTTCTTGTGTTTTTCTTCTGCCTTCTGCTGGGTGTTTTTTTTTTTTTTTTTTTTTTTGTTTTTTTTTTTAATGTGTAGGACTTAAAAGGAGCTTGTGAAACTTTTTCTTACTGTGGCATACCTGTTGGAATGAAAGTAACCCCATATGCACACTAATAGGAAAATCTGGGGGATGATTTCTTCAGGTATGGACTGTCTGACCTCAGGAGCCTGACAGATATCACTGCAGCATTATTAACAGTCACTCAGGTCTCCAGGTGGAATTAAGGAGGCAGGAATAGCTACACATTTCAATCTGTGCAGTTAACCTACTTAGATTAGAATCTATTATTTATGGTGATTATCAACCACTGCAGCTCTTGTTAATGGCAGTAGGTCAGTGCTTTGATAATAATTAAGGTATTCATTATAGGATAAAAGCAGAGGTCAGCTTCACTTCTGTCTTTTGAAACAGAATTGAACATAAGGAATTACAAGACTGAAGAAATTATTGCCAGAAAGAACCAACATCATTTTTTTTTCATCTTCTTTATTCTGAAGCTGTGTTTTCACAGCTTTCTGTATTCATGGTAGCAGTAAAACTGAAAGGTCCCTAATGCCTTCTTTTAGGGAGTTCATTAGAAAGCTGTTAGTGAAGTTTTGTGTATTTTTATTACTACTGCACTCTGGAATGAGACACACAATACCTACTGGAGTCTGAAAAAGGGGAGGAAATCATGCATGCAAAGCATATAAACTTTGCACTGTTTTCTGTATTTTTTATTGCAGTGCATGATAAAACCCCTTGTTGTTTGAGAGTATACACTACTTTATTCTTTAATAATGCAACTTAAATGTCAGATATCTCACAGAGCTTATGTTTATAAAATTTATTAGACAGTGATATGCTAAATGACTCTTCAGGGATTTGGATATTGCTGAACATTGGAAAAACCATAGGTAGGACTAGCAGGTTTCCTGCTATTTACCTACTGAACTAAATCAGCCTGAAGATATACCATATTTGGCAATTAAAAAGAAGAGAGGGAAATGTTTGTTTTTTACTTCATAAAATGTCTGTTATGAGTCACAAGTTTTCTTAATGTTGTTAAAAAACCCATCGAGTTTTAATGGAATTAATTTTAGCCAGTGACAGCGTCCATTTTTTATAAGATCTAGCCCTCAAAAGATACTCCTGCATATATATCAGAGAAGTATAAAGACCTGCCAGTCCAGTAAAAGTACATACCATTAATATATAGTAATATTATGAAAGAATAAAAAAAGTAAGAATAACTTTTATCGTATACATATGTTTTGTTCTTTCTTTATCCTCTGATATAAGAATAAGTACTGGTTTGAGAGCCAAATGTTTTAATTTGGACAAAATTGTGAATGTGAGGGTCACAGCTCAATTTATCCTATATGCAAAAAATTATTTAGCTCTCCCCACCGAAGCACCAACACCCTTCCCAGACTTCTAGTGGCATGGAACTGTGGAAAATAAGAGCTAACTACTCGCTTTTGTTCACAAATCTACGGGAATGGACTGAAGAGACTCAGTAGAGAAGAGCTGAGAAAAGTTAAAGTCTCGACAGGATTGCTTTGCACATAGCTCTGGGAAGATGAAACTTGTTTTGGTCTACTTCCTTTGCCAGAATCAAATTAATGTCATTATGAAAAACTGTTCCTTTCATGAGATGTAAGAAGGCCTCCTCCATCTGTGTTTTGTGTCAGTGTCTTCCAAAGACTAGAAGTAAGCCTTTTGTTACTATCTGGGCATGACATATTCCATGTAAAGGCAAGAACTTACTGATTTTATAGTCACCCATTAAAAAAAAATCAGGAAGTATCTTCAAAATAAATCCAAATATATATTTTTAAATTTGTTTTCCAGAATTTCAATAATTATTTGGATAAGATTCCTGCCTGAACTCCAGTGTCAAACTAAGAAAACTCAACATATTTTGTAGGAGATGGCTTTAGGACTGTGCTACAATTTAAAGGAAGGGAAAAGGAAAAAAAGATAAACTTTTAGATTTCTTAATTTGAAACTGTAGATAGCAAATGTTGTTAGAAAATATAGAGGAAGGGAGGATAAAGATAACATCCTCAAAATGTCTGAATAAGCATTAAAAGCTTTTCGTACAGGTCAGAGTTTCCAATATGTTTGTAATATTTTTCAAGTTGATATTGTGGTTGTGTTTTCTGCTAGTGCTATGTGACTTCTAAATTAATTGTTTTACAGATTCTGATTTACCATTAACAGAAAATGCTGATTCACTGTCCATGAAGCATCAGATTCTGAAAATTACTAAAATAAATAGGTTGGCATGGTGAATAAAGATAGACAAGGATTAATGATATTCTTAAATTTAAATGCTGTTCCCAGGCATATTTGTGTAGTTGTAAGTCACCTTCTATTTTAAATGGATTTTTTATAATTATTTTTTAAAAGAAATAATATTGGAGAAAGGCAAGCTCAAAAAGCAGCTGAACACTAGCTCTTCTAGTTAATATTGTCATGAGATGGGTTCTTATGCTTTCTCTTTTCAGATCTTAAAAGGATTCTAATTTAAGTCATTAATCAGACATTTGATTTCAATCTTCCACTTGTTCATAGTTAGATTAAAAATTGGTTATTTGGTACTAAAATTACTCTATAAGGCATCTAACACCTTATATGTAATAAACAGAAGGGATGGGAATGGTCTACTGTTTTTCTTTCCCAAAACTTTCTGTTGCAGTACATTCTTTCAATTTTACTTCCCCAAGCCTTCTCTTTGCCAGGCTGTAGAGTCCCAGCTCTCTCAGCTTCTCCCTGCAGCTCAGATCCTCTAGTCCTTTAATCATCTTCATGGCCCTTCTGAGCTTCTTCCAGTCTGCCCATGTCTCTCTTGTATGTGTGAGTCCATCACCGAATGCAGTCTCAGACACATCTCACAAGCACCGAGTCAAGGAGAAGAATCACTCCCTTGATGTTGGCAATGCTCTGCCAAGCAGAGCTCAGAAGCACGAGGATCTCTTCTGTTATTATCTTTGACCTATTTGATCTCTTTCCCTAATGTCTTCATTCTCACCCAGGCACCTCCCCACTCTGTTGTTTCTCTTCCCTGTATTCCCTTTTCTCTTTGTTGCTTCAGCACTTCTGCTTTTGTATTTCTATGGAATTCTCAGTGCAAAGAAAAATGGACAAAGTATATTTTCCTGTTGATTTTGGCCGAAGCATTGTATTTAGGAATCACACAGTGTCACTTAATCAGTTTTCTCTTCCCTCTGCCCTGCCTGGTCTGGAACCTGGAAAGAGGCCCACATGGAGGTGTACATGACAACCCAACTCAATGCCGACAGAGGAGGAGTTCCATGCCAAACTCAGTCCACCTTACATCCAAATTTAAGGACGTTGGAGTCATTATACTTTTACATTTACGCCAAAATGAATCAGCCAATTAGTCACATTTTGTTTAGAGTGAAATTCAAATTAGTCTTCACTGAAGTCACCAGAATGATGTTGTGCTGCAACTGCCAGCATGCAGTGTTCATGAGTCATGTTACAAATGTTATGAAATAAGTTAAAATTATGCTTTTTAAAATAGTATGTGTAGAGATTTTTTTAGTTTTGTTATTTTTTGTTTTCTTCGCTACTCCTAAACCTTCACTTTCATGTTTTCTTAAATTTATCTCTGAGGACTAAACCCAGACTATTTTTATTTTAAAATTATAGACTCCATTATAGTCAAGTAGCTGCAGTGTCCAGTTTTTCAAAAGGACTCTATCATGAGGTTTGGCAATTTTGCCACAAGGCTTTATTCCTGTGAGTACTTTGACAGGCTAAAAGCAAAGCATAAAACCAGTACTTATTAAATCTCTAGTAGCTCATATTTCTTTTTCTACATTGTTTTACTGAACATATATTTTGCTGCCCTTAACCTTGGCCATGTTACTGTAAGGGTAGAATACTGGTAGGCATTTTCATGTCAACCCCAAAAAGGAACCAGCACAAAATAAAAGGAATGAAATCAATTATTTTTGTTAGCAATCCCGACTAGCAGCAGTGAAGCACTAGGAAAGTTCAGAAATGCCAGTTGCTTCATTTGATCCTCCTTCTGACAGGAACTCCATATGAAAATATGAATCTTTGGTGGATATGACTAATTTTGTAAAAGAAGTGATTTATTGGTGTCCTGACTGCATCAATATTCCACAAAGTTATTTGCCACGTAAAGGTCATCTATTTGATGAAGTAGAGTAGATGTAAATGTCCAAACTTTTTTTCATTGTGTTTCTACATTTTCTCCCAGTGTGTTACTTCCTTCGCTGATGAAGTAAAAACCATTAATTACTTTCACAATTTCTAATATAGCTCTTGTTGAAATCTTCATAGCTCTGTTTTGTAACTAATAAGAATGCCCATAATGGTTTCAAGGTATTTAACCTCAGATGCCTGGAAAACTTTAAGAAGATTTAATGTATAAAGTCATTATTCTGTTTGGTTTTTAACCAATACAGACTCTGATCATGTTATCCTGATTCCTAGGATTTACATCGAGCATTGAAAAAGGGAAAAAGGTGAATAAAGCAACACTCCTACACAAATAAAATAGAAGGAGAAGGATCTTTTGTCACTTAGCAAATTGAACACTGAAGTGTGGTCACTAGGTCAAAGTCAGCTCTTGAGAAAAATCAATACCATTTACTTCCCAGGGTTTTCTCTTCTTTATCAGGCCCTAGTCTCCAATGGCAGCCAAAATCCAAGTCTGTGCTGGCTCTTCACTATGGGGAATACCCAGATACAAAAGAAGATGTTGACATTTCTTCTGTTTAACCTGACAAATCATCCTTCAAACTGTGTAGCCAAATAATGAAAATCAGAGAATGACAAATGAAAACTCTAGACATTGCATGATCTCACCTATACAATTAAAAGGGAAAACAGTCTCCTGTCTCTCTTTTTTTTTTTTTTCACTCTAAAGCAAATTTTCTAAGAAATTATCCTTCAGAAGTTTTATTTGGATTTTGGTGTTTGTAAAGACTTATATTGTCTTGCCAGTCAAGAACTACTGGGAAAAACTTAAATCAGCAAATTCAGGAAAACAAAGTTCAAGATGAAATTAAAAAAATATTCCATGTT
This sequence comes from Pycnonotus jocosus, assembly GCA_013400435.1. Lineage (NCBI taxonomy): Eukaryota > Metazoa > Chordata > Aves > Passeriformes > Pycnonotidae > Pycnonotus > Pycnonotus jocosus. The sequence goes on along the minus strand of VWYP01033088.1, from coordinate 287,328 downwards.
CTCATTTGAAAGTGTTCTGAGGAATATATATACCCTTAGATTATTCTTGTAATAAATTATATCTTATTCATATTCATGCAAGATTTTCAAAATTATTCTAAAGATACCTGGAGCTAGACAATGGGAATGGCCACTATGCTATGCAGAAAGATAAAGCAAATACTTTCTGAGTAGGTTGCTTGACTATTGAGGCTATGCACACACAATAAAGAGGACTCTAATATATATTTATTCCCTCAACCCACCCCACACTGAGGCTGAAATAGAAAGGAGAAGATCAACAGAACCAACAATCTTGTCTATACCACATTAGCCATCAGCTCTAAAATAATACATGAGAACTGATAATTTGAAGAGGTTTGAAGTACTTGGAGCATATGAGAAGACATGGCATGAGCCAGATTCTCTTTCCTGACCAATACTGCCTGATTTGCCATTTGATCTCTGAGAATAATTGCAATAATATGCTCACAACAGAGTGTGCTTTTGATTCAGCCAGGTTCCACATTCTCTCTTTCCCAAAGTTATTCTACTATAACAACCATATTAGAATTCATTTATTACTAAATTTCTCTAGAATTTGTTTAAGAATTTAAATTACTAGAAAAATATAATACATAACTGGTCTGAACTTAAGGACAGGTCACTCTACATGGTTTTTAATTTTCCAAGTCTCCAGCGTAACTGGAGGCTGCTGTGATGTCACAGAACAGTCAGTATTGTCCACTGGATGCAGCTTGTGCACTTCTGTAAAAACAGGGCATTTCTTCAATATCCTATGTGCTCTAGTGGGTAGAGAAAATACTATACATACTTTGTATAATACTAAGCAATAATATGTATAATATACTTTTAAAAATGATATCTCATGGGAAATCTAAATAAGACAGTACATTTTCAAAGCTTACTCATTGATTATGTAGGATCTTCACAGACATTACAAAAATGTAAAATCAGAAAAGAAATCTATGGACTTGTGCTTGGAATTGCATCTGCTCTTAGTTTTTTATGTGTTTTTATATGTCACCTTGGTGACATATTAAAAGAACTTGGTTCTATTTTTTTCTTATATATTCACAACTGTCTTTATTCACAGAGTGGAAAGCAGGAGTATTGGAGGTGTAGTGCTTGTGAACAAAAGCTGTGTTCCATCTTATTCCCAGTATTTTCAGCTATGCAGATCACTTTTGTTTGGGAAACTGAAGAGGCTGGGCAAGGAAGGGGGTCGTGTAGACACATTCCAGGCCTTGTCACTAAAAGACTAATTTCTTCTTGGGCTCATCTACTGCAACGAAGAAGCCTCAGAGCTGCCTGTGAAAGAGAAAAAGCAAACCCTTCAGTCTTTGGAATTTTATTTTTATTAGAAAGGAAAATAGAAAAGAAAAAAAAAAAGAAAAAGAAAAAGAAAAAAGAAAGAGGAAGATAAAAATTTCAAACTGATGCTTAAATAATTCTAATATGAAATGCGACTGATGTGAATTGCAAAGAAGACCTTACAAACTTGTGATTGTAATTTGGGGAAAGAAGTAAGAAAGGCATGACATTAATGCCTATTTTTTTTAGTTATTTGATTTATAGTACTGCATACTGAGATAAAAGGCTAGAATGTACATGAGAAAAATATCATGCAGTGAGACTGTATGAAGGAGAAGCAAGCATATTTCTCCTTTAGAAAAGGTATAAAGAAAGTAATATATTTTTTGTATAAAATGATGAAATTTAACAGTAGGAATCTGGTTAAATTGGTGCATAGACAGACAAGTTACAGGAGGGGAGTCTTCTCTGGATTTAAAGCATTCTATTGATAAAAGAATAAATTATTGAATTTGGAAATCTCTTACTGATATGCTAACAATATCATTATAGATAAATGTTGAGTAAAAATCAGCTACAGCAACAACTGAAAGGAAATTTATTCAAATAATTTTGTCCAAGAATGAAACCATAAACCAGAAGGTCAAAAATAAATGCTAAGAGCTTAGTTGGCACATGAAAGAATAGATTTATTTCTTGGGAGCATCTGCAACTGCTTGTATCTTTATACAATGGCTATTTTGATCATATAAGCAGTTCTTGTTCTCAAATAACTGTAAAGTTGTCTCTTCAGCTGCTAAAATGAAAATGCCACTTTCAACATGTGGCAAATCTTACTTGTGTCTTTGTAAAAGCAGTTATATTTCGATTTTCATGTTAAAAATAAAAAGGAAGAAAATTTTGCTAAAATCCCTTCAGGACTTCATTAAATTTTCACCAATCCCTCAAGATGTTTATGCTATGTCATCTTAGGTTAGAAGACAAGACTTATTTTCTCATCAGTAGAAGTCATTTCACTAATTATTTAATTAATTTTAAGTGTCTCTGGTGTAGACATATGTGAGGAATTATTCACTTAATTCTCTTTGATAGTCAGAGAAAATTACACAAATACAGCCAATGGAGTCTTCTCCATAAAGTTTTTTTTAAAAAATTAGAATAAATGCCACAATTAAACATGAAACTATTTCTTTCCAACCTCTAGAAAGAGAGCTGAGGATTGCTTTTTCAGTTTTAGACCACAGTTGCCATTTAGTCTCATACTGCATTTTTAGTAATAATGCTTGCAACTCTCTGAAGTAATGGAAAAACTAATTAAAATACTAATTTTTATGTTCTCATAATATCTGCTTTTATTGTGATACACCTTCTTGTTCAACTAATTAAGCTTTAACTTGCTTTGCTCAAGAGGTTTTTAAATAATCATATCCAGGTTTCGTTCACAGCTTTCTGTAGTATGTTTTACATATGTCAATGCATCTCAGGATAATACAATAGGAAGAAGGAAGCAATGTTTTGTATTTCTGTTCTGCAACAAGACTGTTCTACAACAAATTAGATGTGGTGGGAACTGAGACATCCAATAGAAGAACTTCTGTTTTATGATAGTACCTAGGAAGGACTGTTTGTCATACAAGGAGAAGCCTCAAAGGAGGAGCTATATGAAGGGAAGTGGAAGAGTAATAATTATAGAAATTATATTCCAGAAAGCAGAGGACTGAGTGACAAGAGCAAGGTCAAAGGTGTTAAATTATATTTGTGAGGAGACTTGGAGACAGATCAGAAGAATTGGATGTGAATTGCACAGGAATCAACAGGCAGGAGGTCATTTGAGTATCATAAGTATTCTATGACAAAAGATTGAATTTACACTCAGAAAGTATGTATCTTAATTCATATGTAGTTTTAGGTTGCTTTTTGTGAGATCGTGTAAAGTGTTATTGTCAGACAGATGGTTTCATATTTCCATGAAAGACATTATTTCAGGAGTACTGTGAGGGTAACATGTTGTTCCTCATTAAAAGAGACATTTCACCATAATGAGAAATATGCTTTTCTTATAAGGCCTCTGTGGGGAGTTATAACAAGCATTAGCTAATGTTCAGTAACACCAGGGATTGTAAAAGGAAATACATAAGACAGGCATGTACCTTGTAGGTCAGCAAATGTGGAGTTGCTACTGCTGTTGCTTGTAACAGGTCACAGACTGTGTGCTAAGCTAACAGAAGAAGCATCAAGTCCTGTCAGGCTTTGTCAGGACTTCTTTTGGCCTGTCTAGAAATTTTTTTCAGTTTGTTACAGCATTATCTAATACCCAGAGAACTGTAATATGCTGTTTTGGCTTTTCCTTTGCTTTTCACAATGGTGCAGTGTAACATTTTTTGTTTTATATATATATATATACACACACATATATATCTCCTTCTAACTAATGTATACTAATACCAAGTGACCCTTCTGTGTAGAATGAACTGTCTTTGACCCCAGAATAAAATGCAGCTGTGGGTGGGTTGAAAGGGCAGAGCAGGCACAGGGTGATGTCAAAGGCACTGAAGCACAGGCACAGATAGACACTGGAGGCCCATGACTGTAAACAATTCACCAGTGGTCAGTTCCAGGTCATCAAAAGCAAAAACTCATGGATCAGGTATATGTACCTTTAGAGATAACAAAGACAATAAAGTACAAATTTACAATATATTTAAAACACATTTTATAAAGTAAAGCTGTATGTAAAACTAATTTGCAGACAAAACCAGAAGAGCAAGGGCTAGAGCAAGTCAATTGACAGCAGAAACTGACTCCAAGCAGATTCTAAAGAGAAAGAAACCACCAACACCAGCCCCATACCCCTCCAAGCAAAGATACAGACAAGTAAAGCTGTGGTTGCTCCCCTGAATGAAGCCATTTGCCTGATGATAGTGAGTGATAATGTTCTGAGTGTAACATATGAGACTGGAAAGTGTGTGTGTGCACCATTTTAATGACATGCAATCTGAATCTTCTTATCATCATTATAGCTGGTCTAATAAGCTTTTTTTATTATTATTAGACACTTCATACTTTAGTTAGACTAAGAGTATATATATAATGGCTTTGTACATATGTGGTGCTCTTATTTTTGCCATAACATTTTTGAGTACAACAAATTGATGGGAATACAATCAGTGCTTTCTGTAAACTGGATACAACAAACTGGTAGCATATATTAATTATAATCCTTGCCAGTAGTTCAACTTTGCAAAACTTTAAATTCCATACAACAAAGCCCACAGTTGTTCATTTGATAAAAGAATCTAATCTTTTATGGTTTTATGTAAACCTCAAATTTTGATTGATTTTATAATGGTGAATCATTTACTTAATCATTATCTTAAATAATCTGATCTGTTAGATATTTTCTATTTAATTTGTTTTTATCAATCAAACTTATAATATTTCTATAGTAGTTAGAAAACTTCTACTCCAATGACACTCACCAAGAAAAGCTTTTATACTAGATGGACAAATTAGTTTAATGGCAAGAGATGGACAAGGCTTTTTGCACTTTCTGTGCACTCCTATTAAAATTTTCATTTGCAAAAGGTGTGGCAAGGAATACAATGTAGAGATTCATAAATTAAGAAATGCTAGATAAAAGGCAGTTTCGAAGTAATTATTTGTTATTTCTTACTATAGAGAGTTTTGTGACTGTGTAAATTTCATGTTTCACTGCCTAATTAAATTATGCTACTCATTTGAACACTGAAGAAAAAATAAAAAAAAAATTACATCAGTTCTAAAAGCAATTTATTAATTAATTGGGAAAAAATCTGTCAAGAGCTCTCAAATCTTAAAATATAATTTTTGACAATTAATACACTTGTAAAACACATCAACAGCAGAAGTACATTTTCAAAAAAGAATGACAAAACCATTGAATATTTGCTCCAGTCTTGAGATTGGCCTCAGATATGGTGATATCAGACACAACTATTTTAAGAAATTGCTTTTCCATTTAACATTCCTTATTATAACACAAAGTTTACTTTGAAAATACCAAGGGTTATTCTTACATTTCTTGATACATTGTGTTTGTCACAGATAAATTTAAATAGCTTTGTTATGCATATTTTATTTATCATTCTAATTATTGCACACCATTTAGTAAAATTTATTATTGAAAAGGACCATTGACAAAATAACCTCAGAAATTATTATTTTATTTATTTATTTTTGTTTGACAGGTCTGAGATTCATATTATTTTGATTTTAAAATTAATTTTTAAAAATTAAACTCAAAATTTAATTTTTTAAATCTGTTTCTGTAAAAAAGAAATCTGTTAACCATTAAAATTGTGTTGCATGTGTGTTGTCTAGTTTTTGAACCCACTCACTGATTATAAATTTTGATAGATTGGAAAAGGTCTGGAAAATGTTAAGTTCTTAAAAATTTGGTAAAATTAGGTAACTCTGTTAGTTACTCCACTGAAGAAGGTGCTTTGAGAACATACACTTTATTAGACACAAGAATTTACAAGACAGCCAGAGATACTCAATTTTTTAAGTGCTGGAAAAGTTTTGACCAGAGTTTCTGACTTACTTACCAAAGAATACAACCAACCAGAAAAAAAGTCATCCTTTATTAGCTTCACTGTTTCCAGAAGGGCTTTTTCTTGCTTCAGCTGAGTCTCTCAAACCTTTATTGTCTCTCTAACCTTTATTTTCTCTCTACTATTTCCTGCTCTCCAGTCTTTCAGGGTACTGATTCAAGTTCTCATGGCAATTTTTGGTGAGCTTTTTGCCCTCCCCCATTAAAAACTTCAGCATTTCAAGCCTTGTAAAGATCTCTTTTCAGTCATTGAAGAAGATAGTAAATGAATAATTATGAAAATCAATGTTTTATTCTCCCTTTCTCTAAAGAAAAGCAAAACAACATATTGCAGCAGCAAACTAAATGGTGTCGTTGGGCAGTATATTGGTTCTCACTCCAAATATTTTATAATCCTGCAGGGATTTTCAGTCATCATTTTGCAAGGTTATTTTCTTTATTCTGTTTTTAATTACATGGTTTTGCCGGTGCAGGGCAAGCATAACTCACACCAACCCACAAGCCCATGTTTGTTTAAGTTGTTCATACACCTGCTTATATGGGATTATTTTTTGAGCAGTAGTCTGGGAGAAACACTTTCAAACTTATGTGTTATATTTTTGTTTATTTTTGAAAGAAAATATTTTTCTTCCCAGGTTAGGCAATGGAACATCTGATGAAGCCAAATATTGTTGTTTACACCTTGAACAGTCAGGTCCTCTAAAGTGATGGGAAATTCTCAGAACAATATATGTGACTTCCAGGGCTGTGAGTCCCTGGAGCTTAAGCATCTTCCTTCAACTTGGGATGGAAATCTTTCAATTTAATTAGTTATCCTATGGCTATTTCTCTATAAACTCTCCTGTGCTAAATCCCTCCTGACATCTACAAACAAAACCTCACTGCCTTGGAATGAACCAAAACTGATTCCCTGTGACTGATCTCACCAATAAGCTTGTTGTTAACAAAGGCCCTTAGATCTGACAGCGGGTCTGTGCCATGGGGCCTGAGGGTAAGTGCTGTTCCCAGGTCAGGGTCCTCTGCACTGTGCAGATGCTTCAACTAGCACTGTCTGTTTAATTAATTTCAGTCTGCTTCACCTATTTAAGCTTTTCACTTGCCTGCTGTTTTCCCTATCAATAAATATAAGTAACAGATTATAAAAAGAGAAATTCTGTATAGAGCAGGATGAATCATTTATGTTAACATGATTAATCTCTTTCCATCATTAAACTTGAAGTCTTGAATGCAGCATATCAAGCAAATTATTTGAGTATATTGTATTTCTTATATAGTTGAGGTGTTCATATATAAGCAATACATATGTTTGTAAATATATGTGACAGTATATCCCTTTTTATACACATGCATGTAAACAAAAAACATATTAGGAAATGCCATCTATATACACACAGCTCTTATGACTAGATAGTTAAAATTTTTCCTAAATTCATTTAAGCATGACACAAAATTCAGCTTATCAGAATTTATTAAAATCTGTTTGTATTAGAAATGTTTTCTGTGTCAGGTAGACCTGGAACTCTGTTTTGTTAAAATGCTACATAAGCAAGTAAGCCTATTAGTTTTAGTGGGATTTATTGGTGGAGCTGTACTGACCTACTGTGCCATCAAATATTTGAGTGCAAATCCCAACCTTATACAAAGTGTTTTTTTCTAAGATATTTGAGCTTCCATTTCCAAATCCATGTTATTATTAGGACTTTAGCCTTCATCTTGAATAGACCTGTCTATATAACAGTCCTATAAGTAAAGCTATGGTTTTATAAGTTGGGATGAACAGGAATATAGCAACCTGTCACCACTGGAAATGAAGGTCTTGAACGAATCAGCTTTGGGTGAGCTTATCTGTCCTCTGGGAAAAGAGTCTGGTCTTAGATGAGTCAAGGAACTGATTTAACTCAGAAACTGGTTAGTTTCCTGCCTGGTTAGTTAAACAGCCTAGGGAGGCTGGAAAGTGCACTGCAGATGGCACAAGGGAGGAGGGGAATCTGTAGGATCACAAGAAGAGGCAGAGCAGGAAAGGCCAAGGCGAGGAGGGAAAGAGAGCAGAACTGTCCTTTTTTGATGTAATGGATGATGAGAACAACACAGCTGCATATAGAAGGACAATTCAGGTATTTTGAATGATCATAGACCAGCAAGGGGATACAGGAGATATAGAAGAGTGTTGAAGAGTGACAGTGACCAGAAGACCTGGTGACCATAATAAAGTCAAGCAATATTGGCCAATTTTGAATAAGCCCTTTTTGTATTACCTTTTGTTTGACTTCAAAAATGCAAACACATTCATAGTAGTCATGACAGCCCATTAGCCTATTTGAGAGAGCAATGCTGCTTCCTTTGTTGTGAACTTATAGTCACTAAATTCTCATCAACAGTCTTCTGAATATAATGAAATAGTGTAAAAAATGACAACAGGAAATGTGATGGTGATACTAAAATATCAAAGCATGGGAAGTTATAAAAGTACTTTTCATTACTTCCTCGCAGTGTTGTAAGATGTGGGGAAACTATACAGCTTTCTGTGAATATCTGCTTTCTGTTAGAATAGTGATGTTCATTGAGTACAAAGTAGGACACAGCTCTTGAAAATGACTCCCAAGGCAAAAGACGGGAAGAAATTCTGAGCAAATGGATCTGTGACTAAGAGAGTCTGACAGCTCTTTTTTTCCACACAAGGCATAAAACTTTCTGGACAGGGACACGTTTTCTAACTCAGAGTTTACTAGAATAATACTTTTTTTCTCAAAAAAAAATCATCTAATTAAAACATTTCTCTAGTAAGTGTGATAAGTTTTGGTCATATAAATGAAAAAAAAAAAGCTATATAAACAATCTCATGTCCTTCTTTTGTCTTTGAATAACAGAACATTAACTTCTTTCAGTTTTTACCAGCAATAAGGAGAATATTAATCTCGAGGTCCAGAATAAAACTCCCCATAGTTTCTAAGTATTGATAATATCTTTTGTTTAGAAATTATGTCACAGCAAAAGTGTGACACATCTTAGGAATCTCAGTAAGCAAAAAAGTATAGCTTTAAAATAAGTACTGAAACCTAGCTCTAAACCATTTTTCCTCAAATGATAGGTAGTTAAAATGATAAAAAAATATTTTTCATTTAATAATTTTTATTTAATAGCATTTTGGCAGAAAAATAATATTTTAATTAACTTTCTTGTTAATACTAACCAATATTTCCAGCATGCATGGATCATCCTGTTCCCATCACTTTTCACTGTTTCTAAGCCCAAAGCAGGTGACAAGCACTGCAGGAGAAGCTACTCATAGCAAGCAAGCTGCTCTCAAGGAGTCATATTTTTTTCAGCTGTTGGCTATATAAGCACCATTTTACTCTAATTTGTCAGAGCAACAGAAGAATCCCAATTATCCAAGTGATTGAAAGAATGTGCAATAAACGACGTTGTTATTTGCATATTCTAAGTAAACCCACTGTCATATTTCCATGAAATGTTCTTTCAAATTAATAAAACATCATAGTATGACAGGTACATTCATCTACAGTTGATGGGTAGTGATGAGATGACAAGCAGCAGTGAAATGGTTAAAAATGTTGGCATTTAAATTAATCTTCAAAGTTAACTTCTCTAATTAATATGAATGGAAGATGTCTAGAAATCTGTTAGTGCTATTGTTTCAATCTTTACTGATTGCCATAAAGACAAAAGTACAAGCATTTACATTAATAAGGCTTTCTTTTCATTAAAATGAATAACCAAGGTTTGAATCTTGGAATACAGCACGAGGAAAAGTTTAAGGACATCTTTTTTTCCAGTAATAGCTTCCTGAGGTCCAGTAAAATATTTTGCTATGAAAACCTTCCAAGCTCTCCACCACTTATATGAGACCCTTGAAAGGCTTATATTTGACTAAACATCCAAAACATTTCAACCAGGGAAAAATAAGCACATAGTACAAGAGATAAAGAATGTTGTTCCAGTTCCTCCATATGAGGCCTCTGCAGTGCTGTCTGTATGCGGCTCTCACAAGATGTCTCAGAAATTCACACAGCTGGTGCGGAATTTGGCAGCTTGCTAGCTGCCTAGTACATATTTCTGGGAATGTCTGGCATTTCTCACTGTCTCCTGAGCTGGTACAGGGTGCCACATGAGGTCCTGACTTTCAGAGCCTGCTGTGTCCTGACTCTGACGGGCATGGGGGGCAACTGCTCACCGAGAGCGCTGGGGACGCTCCCCAGCCCTGTCCAGATCACACGTGGAAGCTCAAACTTTGCTTACAGCACAGGTTAAAGAACTGGCAGTTTGTTTTTTGGGCTGGTTTTGTTTTTTCTGAGATGCCTGTTAGACTGGTAGGAAGCCAAAAGAATGAAATACAATTTGAATTCTGAATTCTGTATTCATGAGCACTCTAAAAGGCAAGCCCTTACTGAACGTGGAGACTGAGAACCAGCACTTCTCCATTCTCACCAAAGACAGATTTAGCTCACTCTGGAGAGGAATCTAGATCCAAATTAACATTTACACAATCATATGACTCTAGCATTAAACAAGTGTTATTAATAATGTGGCAGTACAGGCAAATTGCAAGAGTTTTAGTTTTCCTGCAGATCTAAGTCGCTTCAGTGGCCTGGATGAAGTACAGTGACAGAGGGAAATTATGCAAATTTGTATAACTATGCCTGGATGAAAGGCTGAGATGAAGGCCACATAGAAACATTAAAAAGAGAAGCAGCAGTAGTTACATCTACAGCAAGGAATATTTTAATAAATGTCTAGGCATGCAAAGTAAGTAAAAAACTCTGAAAACAAAAGACTTGTAATGTATCTGAAATATGGTCTCAAAATGAACACCTGGCATTAAGCCTACTCAGTAAAAGATTCACTTTGTGTCATAGGAATATCTGCATTTTATCCCACTTTGACCACCCAAGTGGGATTTGCTGTATGCTAGACATCAAAATTGTCCAAATAATCAATGTAAGAAGATAGTCACCTCAACCTGGGCATGGTCTTCTCAGAGGAGATAAAGCCTCTTTTGGAGGTATTATCCTTCTCCACATGCAGAATGGCCATCTTACATCAGAAGCTTAGCAGCTAGGTAGCTGGATACAGCTGAGCTGAATCCCACACTAAACTCATGTGCAGTTCCTCTCCCTCAGTCCTACATGGTTCAAGAGAAGGTACAGCTGTGGATTAATTTATTCTTTCTTCAGCATTGGTGGGATCTTAGCTAAATATGATTTTCCAGCAGGCCTATTGACTAAAGATGAGATTTTAATTTCTACTGGTATTCTACCAAAGTAAATCTGCTATCTCCTCTTTCCACAACACCAAACTTGGAGATATTTACCTGATTCACATCAACTTTGTGAATGACTCAGGACTCAGCTTAAAATCACAAGATATTTCTTATGCAGAATTCTTTTCTAAAAATAATTTTGTACTTTTCTCTTTTCTTGCTCCTCCATTGTCAGTGGTGAAGGATCTTTTTATCTTAATCCTTTGTCTGCACTTTATTTAAGAGGTAATCTGTAAAGCTTTTAGCATTTCTCCATGCTGAAAGTGAAACAAATTTTTCAAGTCGGCTGTACTCATTGTTTTCTTTCTCCTTGTAAGAAAACACACTGCCTCACAAAAAGTAAACTGTTGTATTGTCATCTAACTCTTTCATCTAGTTCCCTCTGCTTCTCTTACTAAAGTAAGATTTTATATATGCTACTTTTTTGTGTTCTCTGTATGACTCTTCAGAGTTACACAAGGCTTAGAGGATTAAAAATTTTATTGCATCTCTGTTTATTTATTTCTAAATTTTCTGTCTGTTACTCCATTTAGTTAGTATCTTCAAGTTTAAGACAGAATATTATATTTACTTAAATTGCTCTTAGAGGATCTTTTAGGCACCATTTTCAAATCTTTTTGTCACTTTCTGTCAAGGACTTTCTTCACTGCAGAAACAGTACTTGCTTATCATAATATTTTCTGTTAGATTTTCTTCCACTGTATTTGGAAAATTTTCTCTGCCAACAATTATTAGTTTTAGCAGAAGATTTTGCTCTATCCTGCAGTTTGACATTGTAACAAATTGTTTTCTCACTATTCTATTTTTCCCCTCAAATTTTTTGTGTTGAAGATTTTTTAAAAAGCTAATTTTTTATCCTTTCCCTTTAAGAATGTAATGACAGGCTGAAGTGCTATGATAATTTATTGCCTTTCTTTTAATCCTTTTTAAAGTATTAAGAGAAGGAGCTATATCCAATGGATAAGCAGTGGCAATTATGGGTGAGAAATTCAATGTCTATGTCGTGCATGGAGTTTCTAAGTAGATACAAGCAGGCTGCATCAGCACCTACATGAATGATGAAATAATAGAGTCAAACCAAAAATATACCAGTTTTATTCAAGTGGAGGTACTCATCATGTTTATATTTCCATATAACATCATAAAAATGTCTGTCCATAACTCAGTAAGATACAATGGCATGAAGTTATTTGCAAAAAATTCATTTGTTCTTTCTATGCAATCTACATGTTCCCTAAGAGACATTTTTTTCCCAAGGAATATATGAAATAAAGAGATAAACATATTTTTGACACTCCTAGTTGCTATGCATGGAAGTGGACATTTTCATCTTCTTAATTCCTGGTGAATAAAAAAGATTTGCCGCTGTCATCAGTCTGAAGTGGTTCCTGCCATCTAAACCTAATATCATAAGTGCTTCCATTGAGGACATATTCTGCTCTTAACCAGAAAAAAAATGAAAGCATTTAAGTGTACTATTTTATTTTCATTCTTCTTCTCCTTGTTCTTCTCACAGAGATTAAGAGTATAATGTTCATGGTGATAGTCAGATCATCTCATCTGACTCCTCTCTTTGCTAGTTAACCCCTGGATTCCTCCCAGCAGCATTACTGACTGAAGTACATCTTGACCAATTTAGGCCATGCCTTATCCAAATTCGCCTCTTTGTGCCTCATCATAACACAAAGTTCCTGGACAGGCAAGTTCTTAAATGCTCAGTTTCTTCAGCAATTCACCCAATTTTTAAAACATTCTTTTAAAGTGTGGGTGCTGTATCTCTCCCTTGTGCCGTATACTTACCACACTGACAAAGGGAGTTCTGCAAAAAGATTAATTGCACCTAATTGAGATATCCACTCCATAGACATCTACAACTGAGGTAATCAGACAGCTGATGGAAACAGGCACTTTCAAAGCATCTTGATTTTAGCCTGTTTTAAATGCCTATGTTAGACAAGATAAATCATACTTCACTAATAGACTGCAGAAGATTTTCAGACTTTGTATGTTTTCTACTCATTACTGCCCCATTTATTCACTGCAAGTGTATTACCTTTTTTATCCACTACTGCTAGTAAGGGCCCTTATTGAGTTGCTTAACTAATGTGTCTCCCAAATTCTTACAGAATCATGTATTTCTGATTCTTTTTTTTCCATTCCTATAGTAATGGTTAAGTTCCTTGTACCAAAATGCATTCAATGATGGTTTCTCTTTGACTGATGTTTGTGTTACAGTGGAGGCTGGAAAGCTTAAACTTGTCTTTGGCTAGGTCAAAGAAGCAGGAAAGGTGATTTTAATAGACAACTGCTGGTTTTGTCTCATGAAGTACCTAGTTGCTCACAAATGAGATGAGCCATCTTGTTTGGGTTTTGTTTGTTTAATACTTTTTAAAATAAAATAATCTTTGCAGAGAACAACCTAAAATACATACCAGCTAAATTTTGGAAACATCAGAACTAAGAAATTATTAGAATTATGCCCAACTTTTAGATTTTCAGCAGAAAAATTTGAGGATTCTTCTAGAACAAGAATTCTATTTTTCAAAATATATTGGCACATATATCCAGGCACAAAATAACATTTAAAAGTTATAATTTTTCTCTTTAGCACTGTCTTTAGTACTTCAGTCTAGTTATTAAAAAGGATAAAACTATAAAAATAAAATTAATCAAATTTATAAGATTAATCAAAAAATAATTTTAGAGTATTCAACAGAGAAGCGATAAAAGTACTCTAGTTTCTTGGAGATCATTCACGATCCCATACTAATGTTTGTAAAAAGAACTGAATAATCCTTAAGAGATAACAGAGGGCACTGAATGGATAAAACCACTGGTTAACAGACAGAAAAGGACTGATTGTAGGGTAGCCATTTTCCACAATGAAGGAAGGCAACCTGTGCAGTATGTGAGCAGTCTCTACTGGAAATAATGTCTCACATTCACAAGTAATCCACAAGAAGGAAATTTAAAGATTTAAAAAATTATTTCAGTTTATGCAAACAGTGTAAATAAGAGGACTGTCTGCAAGAACTCAGGCAAATTTGGTATCTGAGCTTGACCAGCTGTAATACACAGTAGCCAAACATAAAATTAAATCTGTGAAAAAATGACTTTAACCAGATGACCTATAATAGTGTCTTGAACATGCAGTAGACTATTTTAGGAAAATGTCAGATAACTGCTATATGAAGACCAAAAAGCAAGTGGCAAGTTACTGACCTGGGAAAAAAGAACTACATTTATACCTCCATATATCCATAGCGATCGCGTTGGAGGACTGACTAAATAAACAAGGACAACAATCTGGAAAATGGGAGGTCTGTCGTGTCTGACGAACTGTAAGTGACATTAAGGGGTGTAATAGATAAAGATCACATGTTTTTCCTCTCTCCCACTCAAATAATGGGAACTAAAGATTATAAACAGGTCTTTGAAAGCAAAGAGAAAAATAGTTTATCTCAAACTACCTTGTGAAAAACTCCCTGATGAAGAATGTCGTGGTTGCTGCATGCTTGCATACCTTCAAGAACAGGCTGGACAAGGCCATGAAAGTGAAATAAGTCATGTGGTTTACAATGATTCTGTCTTGTGTTATCAGGAAATTATTGAGCCACCAATTACCAGAAACAGGAAAATGAGTCAGAAAAATGCTACTGTATATTGTGCCTGCTCTGATATTTTCTTGTAAGCCTTCATGCAAAGGCACAGTCAAATGCTATGTTTGATGAAACTTGCAGTGCCTGCAGTCTTGAGAAAACCATCATAAAACTTCAGAATTCTATACGCAATATACACAATTAAAACATACTGAATTTTATCATGTGAGTATACTAGTGCAATTTTAATGAATAATTTTAGGAAATTGTGAAAGATTAGGTAGATAATCTACCATAAGTAGTTTGATAGCAAAAGGGGATTTTAGCTATATTATGTCTTATTGTGACTGAGGTGGTTTTCAAAATGTTTAGGGTAAGGATAGTATTGTAATCTGCAGCCATAGTTCCATAAATCCATTATAAAAGTAAATTGCATTTTTTGAATTAATGTAAAACAGAAATAAATTAATAGAAAAATCAAATTAGAAAGCTCTGCAGAAACATCTGATATAGAATTTAAATGGCTGCTGAAGCTGTTAACATTCAAATTGGAAAAGGATGGAAAGCCAATGTCTATCTATAAAATAGGACAAAAATGATCTTTAATTATAATTGTATGTATGTATATTGAAATCCCCTACCCTAGATAAACTTTTTTGAATGCAATTCTTATAATTTCAAGTATTTTAGGTTGTGAAGAGAATGATATATGGAAAAAAAAAAGCATGATGCAAGGTTTGATACTGAGATCCTGTGCTGCATCTGCATGCATAGTATGATAGTAAAAATATCCATTAGATGATGAGTATGGGTGAATCAGTCTCTGGAAATGAAGCAGCACAGTTGTATATCAATGCATATTCAGGACAAAAATAGTCTAAAGACAAGCACAGATAATTAATGTAACATTATTCTCCTGTCTGAATCTCTTATGGGTCACGATTATTTTGCTAAAATCATGTAGTCAGGAGACCTGACTGGATAATCTGACATCTTCAAATTCTGAAATTGCTGTCCAAAGACTCTTTGATATGCAACAATGAGTAAGTGTTGGCTTTCTGTTCTAAGTATTATGAAAGGAAACCATTGCGTCATGCTCTAGTATAAGCTCTTCATATCTCCTATGTTGTTGTCTTATGGATAATTTTTACAGTTGCTTATTTGTGGTAACAGCAACTCTAAATATTCTAGATATAATTAAACAGCTTAAAAATGTCTTTGTTCAGACAGAACACCTTATTGTTATTGTGAACCTTATTAAAATATGCTCAAATAAATATATCATTATGATTATAAGTATAGAAAAAGGCTAAAGGCATACATGGTATGGGGAAATCAAATAACTATCCTTCACTGACATTCAGTGAAAACTGTGTGCTTAACTCTGGTTCTTGTCACTGCACCAAGCTGATATCAAGGGTAGTCATGAAGAAAAACTTTCTGATGATACCGACAGCGAAACACTGCAAAAGACTGCAGGACAGCTGGAGCAGACTGCTGGCCTTTATTGCTGGAAGTTGCACAAACATCTGTCTCAATGACCTAATATGATCCTGTATTGAGACATAAGGATAAATTAAACAAACTTCCATTGTCTCTTCCAACCCTATAAATCTGCAATTCTATTCATTGAAATATGTTTTTTATAACTCAAGCTTTTTAGGCTGAGGGTTGAGGAAGAAATTTATATTGAAGTAAAGACAACACATTGTAAAGCTTATAAACAATAATTATTTCACAGAACAAGGTATAGAAGAAAAGAATACTAACACTGAAATTTGTTGAAATAGTTCAGTATGTTAATGATCAGTAGGATTATTTTAGATTTTGATAAAATAGTAAAGTGTTACTTAGCTAATGGCTATATCACCTTATACCAGTGATATATCAAATATGGGTTGATACCTCTCCAGATATTCAGTTCTCCCAAATGAATGAGTATTTTAATTAAATGAATCTGAATGAAACACCAGAAAGCTGAAATTAAAGACATTGAGAGAAATACTTATGTTATTACTATACTGTAAAAGTAAAAATCTGTACATAGATTTTCTTTTGTTGAGAATAAGAACTCCAGTGAACAAAAAACACATTATTGTACTGAATTTAAAGATGTCTTCATTGCAGGTTTCTACTGAGAATATGCCACCTGTTGAATATTTCCTGCTATATTATCTTTGGTGAAAGCTGTGATAATCAAAGACATTTATATCACGTCTTTCTTCACTAGAGGAGATGGATGGTTATCAAAGCATTTTTGCAACTGTCTTTCATTTCTGAGATATGTAAAAGTGGCTATATATACACGAGTGCTAAATTGATAACAATGGCAATGATAATAATTGCTTTATGACGTTGTATACTACCACTATCATGGCAACTTTATGACCATCACCATACTGGGTGCCTTGTAGAGTCCATATTAAGAGCAAGAGATCTGGGAAAGTGAATTTGATTCCCTTTGGATCATCATGTTAATGAAGAAAGAAATTTGATGAAAATAGCTGAGCACAGCAGTGATGGAATCAGAATTGGTTTAAACATACAAAAATATAACACCACACACCATTTGTGCTGTAGCAAAGACTTATGATGGAGTTCCAGATCATGAACTAAATGAACTCAATGAACTTCTACAGGGATAGTCCACAGACAAAGGAAATTTTATTTGTGTGCATCAAAGACAGGAAAGGTGGTGGATATTGGGAAGTGTGGGACATGACATGACATAAATGGTATGGAATAAGAGATGGATACTGTCCTGGTTTCATCTGGGACAGTTAATTTTCTTCATAGTAGCTGGCAAAGTGCTGTGTTTTGGGTTCAGTATGAGAATAATGTTGATAACAGATGGATATTTTGGCTGTTGCTGAGTAGTGGTGACCCTAAGTCAACAGGGCTTTTCCGTGTCTCACGTTCTGCCAGTGAGCAGGAACACAAGAACATGAGAGGGAGCATGGCCAGGACAGCTGATCCAAACTGGCCAAAGGGACATCCCACACCACAGGCTATCATGCCTGATATGGATAAACCGGGTGTGGAGTTTGTAGTGAGGGACTGATCATTGCTGGGGGTGGGATAGGCGTCAGCCAGCAGATGGTGAGCAAATGTATTGTGCATCACTTGTTTATTGGGTTTTATTCCTCTCTCCCTTTCCTTCTCTGTCACAATTAATATTAGTACTAGTATTTTTATATTTTATTTTGTTTCAATTATTAAACTCTTCTTACTTGACCTAAGATTTTTACTTTTTTTCCTTATTCTCCTCCTCAGCCCACCAGAGATAGAGTCAGGGGAGTGAGTAAGTGGCTGAGTGATACTCAATTGCTGGCTGAGGTTAAATCATGACACCTGGATGACTCATAGTTGATGTCCTTTACCCTTTTCGATTTAAAAAGGATGAGTAAAGAGAAATTCAACAAAGCAGGTACATCAAAAAGGCAAAAAAAAATTTACAAAAGTAAACTACCAATGTAAAAAGTATATCAGTGTGATTCATGGTATGAAAATCATTATAAAACACTTTATGACAGTGTTTCAATGATACCCATCTCAAAAACGTTTTCAACAATGCTGGAGAACGTTTACTAAGGTCAAAAAGGTGGGGGTTTTTTTGTTTGTTTGTTTTTGGGTTTTTTTGTTTTGTTTTGTTTTGCAGCTCCTTAGGTATTCCTTCACTTGGAAAATATGAACAATGAAAATTGATTGAGGATATATATTTAGGAGCAAGAATGGAATTCACTAATAGTGAATTTCTGTCAAATATTCTTTAAAAATAAAGGACACATGCATCACAAGCAGGCAAGAAATAAAGAAATGAGAAAGAGAAAAGTAAGAAGAGAAGAAAATAGGGGGAAAGAGGGAAAACAGATAAGATAAAAACTTTTAAAATCACCTATATTTGTGAAGTACTCATCAGAATCTGTGACCAGTTGTTTCTGAAAAATATGGTCAGTTCAGGGCATCTCTCTTTGAGGATTACATAGTTAGTTTAGAGCAAAGTATTGTTATTTTTGTGTGCAGAGGTATTCTGACTCTTTTGCATTCCCTTGATCCTGCTTCTGACATGAAAATAATTTAGTAGGAATTGGTGACCAGAACACCTTCAGACTGCCAGAAGCCTTGCTAGCACCATCATCTAAGACAGTAGATTCTTCTGGTTCAAAACTGGAATTGCTATGAAGCAATTTGTTAAAATGATTATTCTGAATTTGGAAGGGTGACCTGACCAAGTGCTGCCAGTGAGATATTAGTCTCTTATAAAATCTACATTATTACATTTATATTAGAATAAGATACATAAAATACTCAACAGAAAGTATTTTATATGTGTGTGTGTATTTACAAATGCATTTATAGACATTACACAAAAAGATTTAATATATGATCATTAAATATGAAACATCACTTTAAAATATGTAACTAGGATAACTAAATACCACTAACTTAATCCCCTGGTTGCTTCAGGCAATTTTACTCAAACTATGTGCCAAACTGAAAGCATATATCTCTTTTACAGCTTTAAAATATAATTGTTTAAAAAGGCACTAACAGGCTAAGAAAAAAACTGACATAAACAAGGCTTTGAAATTTTGAAATTATGTTGCAATTTAAATACCTTTCAACACTTGAAATTTTGCTTTCAATACCTTGAAAAAATTCAGCAATGGTAAAACTTTCTATTGTTTCTGTTCCTTTAATACTGAAACTGCAATTATATTTCATATTAAATTTCATCTACCATATTAAAAAAATGATATTGAAGTATAGTGATGATAGGATATATGAAGTTGCTTTGTAGAGTTTTGTTATTTTGATATTTACTGTTACTTTACTGTTACAAAAAGCCTTTCTTATTTTGAAGGAAATTACTTTTGAAATTACAAAAAGTCTGATCTTTGCAGAATTCTAGATTTAACTCTATTTCATCTATTCCTAAAAGCCATCCCAGTATTTTAAATCTTTTACTTCCCAGAGTTTCTTGGTAGATCATAGAGTATTTTGCTTTTTTAGCCATTTATACTTTCCAAAATACAATACTTTTGTGAGAAATCTTCCTATTGGTGACTCCTTGTTTAGACCTCTGAGGGACAGGCTGTTGCATTTCCAAGAATTATATATGATTTTATAAAAGTGACTGACTTTTTGACTTTCTGTATTCTTTTCTTTCATGCAATATAAATAATGTAAGTCATGTCACGTAAAGCACCTATAACAACTGTAGAAGAGCAATTCAGAGGTAATGTGACACTTAGTTAATTAATTGTCTGTAACAGGCTTAATCAGAAGGTCCTGATAAGAGGTATTTTTTTCCATCCATTCTGAGTAGCTATCTATTATTAATAGTCTAGCTAAAAACACTAGGTAATTCTTGTATTACTATGTCCAGCAACAGCAGAATTAGTGCCCTGAACTCTGTAAGTCTATCAAGCTGCAGACATCTCCAGAAGAATCAAAACCAATATAAATCACTTCTTGGCTTTTTAAGACAGCCAAGGACGAGATGCTCTGATGACTCTTTTAAAGCTTGGAACTGAGAAACTCTTGGCTTGAAATGTTCAAAATGCTGACTTTTAGCCAAGTACTGCACAGTAAGTTTACTTTCTGGCATGCCATAATCAACTCAGAGAAGTACAAGGTGAACATAAAGAAAAGGTTGAGGTAAAACAAGGGCAAGAAAAATAAACATTAGGACTGAGAAAAAAAATCTGTAAAGTTCAAGATGTAGTGGACATTTTATTCTTAGATGAAGATGTTAGAAAAGCCTTTCTTTTATCAGATTAACAGATTGTACTTTGTGACAGACCTGAGTTTTATGCTTTGCAGCTGTGTGAATAGACATATTCCCTAGGATTTGAATTAAAATCATGTTGATTTTCAGTGCTATATTTCAATTGTTGATTGTTTGATATCACAATGTCAGTGGACATCCTAAGTGCTAATGTATTTAGCCTGAAAACAAACACATAAGAGATATCTAATCCCTGTCAAGGCAGAAAAGCTCAAGCAACAAAGTCTGGAAAAGAACAGGGACAATAAGTTACTCTTTGCTTAAAGTAAGTGAATGGAAATTATCCCATATTCTGGATGATATGGACTTATTAGAAAATTTTGAAATGTAATGTTAATTGTACTACTCAAAGAAATAGGGACAAAAATGTGTAAGATTGCAAAATTGTGGATTGTATGACTTAAATATCTAAAAAAATCCAAGCATAATTCAATTAACACAGACTCCCTTACTTTACTACATCAATCCTAGCAACTAGTGTTTCAAGTTCAGATCGAAGAAATTTGTTGTGAGTTATTACTGTTATTTATATTGTTATTATTATTATTATTTCTTTTGAGTAAAGCATGATTAGATGGCAAAACGCCCAAACCCTAGTATTATTTTATTGATTTTTAAAACACATATCTGATGTATTTTGTATTAAAAATTCACCACAATATGACCATAACTCTCAGTTCTAGTGCTGTCTTATTTTTATTTTGGGAATACACATAATGAAAGTATGTACTTCAAGAATATTTTTTCATTTTATGTAAATTGGAAAGCCATCTTCCAAACTCTAGTTACATGGTTTATTTTTTGGATGTATTCCTGAGGATTGGTCTATGAACTTGATTTCAGAAATAGATATAGTCTTAGAGCTGTGAGTATCATCTGGTAAATTTTGAGTCCTCCATCATATCTTACAAGAAAGAAATGGACTTTAAGGCATCTGGGTAGTCACATCCAGAGGATGGTTGATCAACGACTCCATGTCCAGATGAACCCCTAAGGAGTCCCTACGGTGACCAGCAGTGTTTATTGTCCTCAGCAGTGAAACAGGCATTGTGATGGGTACAGTCTCAGCAAGAGTGCACAGGGCATCCAGCTCAGTGATGCAGTTGACATGCCTGAGGGATGGGATTCCATCCAGAACGACCCTAAAAGCTTTGAGACATTGTCCCATGGGAGCCCCATGAGGTTCACCAAGGCCAAGTGCAAGGTGCTTCACCCGGGTTAGGATAACCCCCCATCATCAACACAGGCTGAGCGTGAAGGGACTGAGAGCAGCCCTGCTGAGAAGGACTTGGGGGCGCTGATGGATGAGAGGCTGGACAGGACCCTGCAATGTGTACTTGCAGCACAGAAAAGCCAACTGTGTCCTGGGCTGTATCCAAAGAAGTGTGGCCAGCAGGAAGAGAGAGATGATTTTGCCCCTCTGCTCTGTTTTTGTGAGACACCACCTGGATTGCTGCATAAAGCTCTGGGGTTTCAGAATAGGAAAACCAGAGCTCTGTTGGAGCAGATCTGAAGGAAGGCTACAAAACCCATCAGAGACCTGGAACACATCTCCTCTGGAGCAAGGCTGAAGGAATGGGGGTGTTCAGACCCTTCTGAAGAGAAGACTCTGGGCAGAGCTTATTACAGCCTTTCAGTACTTAGAGGGGACTTGTAAGAAAGACGAAGACAAACTTTTCAGCAGGGCCTATTGTGATAGGATGAGGGGTAATGGTTTTACTGAGAGAGGGTATATTTAGATAAGATATAGGATGAAAAATTTTATGATGAGGGTGGTGAAACATTGGAGCTGGTTGCCTAGGATGTTGTAGAAGTTCCATCCCTGGAAACATCCATGGTCATGTCATGTTGAATGGGTCTAGCTGAATACATCTCTGCTCACTGCACAGGGACATTGGACTTGGTAGTCTTTAAAATTCCCTTCCAACCCAAGCTATTCTATGATTTTATGGTTCTATGATCCTATGATTAACACCTAAAGTATAAAAAAGTATATATGGCAAGATATAGAGATGTGACCATGATTTCATTTTTCTTATTCAGTGAGTTCCCATTTTACACAATTCACATTGATAAAAGATAGCATAGCACTAGTACTGTCAAAGTGAAAATATAATCTTCTTTAAAATGGGCTTTAATTAAAGCACCTAATTTGAATAAAAATCTGTCCTTACTGTGCATGCTTTTTAAAGACAGGATGATTATTGGCCTGACTCATTCAGTCTTTCATTTACATATAACCTCACATGTGTTCTCAGCTTTCACAGAGGGCCTGATGTACATGTAAATGCAAAAAGATGGCTAAATTTTGAGGAGGAACCACTCCTGCTACCTTGAGGAAGCTGCATTTCAGCAGATGTTTATAAAAGAAATGGTACTATGTTCTTCACTCATTATTGCAAAAGCATTGTCAAACACAAGCAGAAAAGCAGAGGCTATCAAATTCATATTTAGTGTTATACCTCTCCTAGGCAGTAAAGCAACACAGAGGTAACTGAGCTTGTTTGATATACGGCAGCTCACGCATCTTGCCTCCTTGCAAGTCCAGAAGACCTGGATTGTATGCTGTTTTCTTTGAGTCAGTTCTGCAGTATTTGCCTAATATTAGTGTGTAACTTCACTGTGATGTCTGTGATTCCACCACGCCTCAAAGACTAGTGAAAGTGAACAAAATTAAGATCTGTTCCCAAGTCTTCAGGTGGATGCTGAAATGAGCCAAAGCTGTGCAAGGAAAGAAGAAAAAACATTAAATATGCAGAAGAATGAACAAATATACAAGTTCAGCATTGGATAATTGTCTTGTACCATGTTTGCATATCCCAGGATTTTCTGATCTGTACGTCATGTTAGGACATGATAGGAAGATACATGTGATAAGTACAGATTGCATCACTGGAAAAGCTTTTAAATGGCCTAGATTTAAGTTATTATTTATGCATTGGTCTATTTCTTGTCTCACATAATAAATATTGGTTCTGGCTACTGAAATCAAATAGACTTTTGGGAAGAAATTAATGTCTTTTTTTAAAAAATGTACAAATTGGTACAACTGACAACTAGTACAACTTGTACTATTTAGACTTTAGCCTTCTTACCAGCAGGTACTGAAGAGATTTTCATTGTTATTTATCTCTTCCATTATGTACAAATTTCTTACTGAAAACAAATCATAAAAGCCTGCTATTCAGATCAGAAAGAGCGACAAAATTTAGCCCCATATATTTGTAAATATATATAATTTTTTAGAGGGTAGGACTTAAAGGCAGCAAAATTTACTGTTTTAATGAGTCCACTGAAAACACAGGGCTCAGGAAAGCAATTAACAACATATGAAGCATAGAAAAAATGCACACAATTAGGAAGACAAACAGTAGAATAAAGACAATCTCCTCTGGAGAAAAGTAAGCTGCAATTTCCCTGCTACCTGAGTTTGGTTCATTACTGAAGGGAGTGCTGAAGATCTCCCTAATGAAGGAAAATCATCAGACCGTAAGGAGAATGTATAATACTGCATCTGCTCCATTAAGGATGGTCGCTATAATTCTTTTAACATAAAGGCTTTGCTCGAACCAAATAACTTACTTCCACTCTATCTAAAAAACATATTCCTTCCCCTACTTAAAAGCCTGGGTGAAATTTAGCAGACTAAGCACATTTTAGCTTGGTAATGCTTTAGAAAGACCAAATCCAAATTAAGAAAGAGAAATCAAAATCACAGGATGAACATGATATCTTAACACTATGTTTGCTATAATTTATTCCATGGCAAATTAGAGTTAATCCAGATTGTTTTGTGGAGAGTTCCTACTTAGTTCAGTAAAATTTAGATCAGAGCCTTCTGACATAACTGTCTTGCAGCCACAATATATTTCAGTGTGCACCTCTACTGATTAGCTCCTCATATTATATCAATTCTGTTATTTTATAATTTAGTATAATAATTTTTTACAGTAGTGTTCATCCCAGACGTGTTTTCAATGGACTGTCTTTAACATTTGTAGATTCAGTGATGGATTCTGCAAATGGTACTCTCTCTCTTTTTAAGCATTTCCTGTGAGGAGCAACACCTCTGCCAGTTAGTACAGTATCCTAATGGAGCACCAAGTATAGACTAAATTCACATTTCCAACCACTTAATTTAGTATCAAAATATAACTCTCCTTTTCTGGGCCAGCTTATACCATGAACTCGGTTGTTGGTGTTAGCAAGATTGTATATACAATAGAACAATATAATATTTTCGTAGTGATGAGCTGATCCATAAAAGTTTTTTACTTAGAAAGTTCTACTTGAATTAGGTATGAATACTTCCTTAAGTTTCAGTACAAGTCAAATTCATATCAACACTAGAATTGTCTTCCATAAAAATGGAATTTTAAATCAAGTTCTTGAATTATGAATATGCTATAAAAATAGGATGACCCATGTTTTTACCACCTTTAAAATATTTTCTTAATTTTTAAATGCTTATAGAAGATGATTGTTTTATTTTTCTTGTTCTTTTTGATTTTTTTTCCCCTAAAGAATAGATCCATCTTGAAAGTTTATCTTAAATGTTGAATTCTATCCTTTTTAATTAGAGGACATAAACAATTGCCACTTTAGTCTTTGCATTCTTTGAATTGCCTTTGAATCAAGATCAGAGACTACAATAAAAGAACTTCCTACTGTACAGCTTTATATCTTTCTATGTGCGATACTTAACACATTGAAAAACTTAATATTATTCAATATTAGTTGCATTAAAAAGAGACAAATGTAGGAATTTTCTGTCGCTTCTTTTCATGTACTTTGCTGGAACAAACAAAATTTTCAGGAACAAACATAATTTACAAAAATAATGTTTTGAAGATGGGAAAACATTATTATTTTATTATTTCTTCTCTCTATTCAAAGCGAATAATATGAGTATAGCAAAAAAAAACGAATAGGGAAAATGCGTATCTGAAGAAAACCATAGTTCTGTTACTGTACAGTGTAGGACCCTTTTCATGTTCCAAGATACTCATTTTACTTGTCAGCAGCTTAAATATTTTGAGCTCTTGGAGCTGTTCATGCCTTGCATATTTCTTCCTTGTGGTTTTAATTTGCAGGGCTCTGTCTGCTAACGCAGCTGCGGGCGAGGCGAGGTGGCGCGGGCAGGAGATGAAGGTGGCGGTGGCTGCGCGTCCCGCGGGGCGCTCACTGGCCGTCACCTGCTTGGGGCAGCCAGACACAGCTCGGGCACCTCCCCACCAGAACAAACCTGTCGACCAGCAGCCCCAGGCTGATCAAGGACCCTCTGCCCTGTGAGTGCTGGCTGACTTTTTTGGTCTGCCAGCTGATGGCAGGTGGATGAAAGGGGATTGTGGAGACAATTAACCATGAGTTCGACAGGTTCACTGCCACAAAGGGGAACAGTCAGTGTTTGCTTTGGAGAGCACTGAAAAACCAGCAATTCAATGATTCATGACAATCCAAATGATTCATGACAAAATTCAACCATTGTCATGACAAAGACGAGAAAGAAAAGCTGAGGATGAAAACATGGTCAGCTTAATATCCATGCAAAAAATTCTGCCCCAAGTGTCACATCCTCTTGATTGAATTCTAGGTTCTACCCTTGGCAACGCTGCATTTCTACAGCATCATATATTCTGTGACAAATAAAAGCACATAAGTAATAAATAGTAAATAAAATAAATAAATAAATACAGCTGGGAAAAACATTGTGCATTAAAAAAACCCCAATGGTGCCTAAGAAAGTCTTCATTTTTCAATAAACTAGTGATACTGTTCTCAACAAACTTGGTATCTTTAAAAAAAAGAGTTCCAAACTGATTAGGTTAATTATTAAGGTTGTTTCTGCTTTGGTGCCCTCCATGTGATCTGACTATTATGCCTACCAAAGGCTGAGTAAAGACATTGAGGCAGGGCACCCATGGCAACATTTTCAGAGGTACCTAGCTGAAGTTTTTTGCAATGGAATTACAAAATAATCATTATTTATTAAACCATTTTATTGTTATTGTTATTATTATTATTTCATTATTTTGATATTTTGTTGGTAATTTTGAATAGCATCAAGAGTATATAACTGCATCCTAACAGCCACTGAGATAGACAAATTCCATATTCCACATAAAAAAAGGTGTGTGTATTGCTCTTTCTTTTCTTTTTCTTTTTCTTTTTTTTTTTTTTTTTAATTGACCATGGACTTTTTCTTTTCTGAAATGGAAAGCTGGTACATGAAGCCAGCAGACCATAGAAATCTATCCTACTGTATGCTTAAGTACTAAAATAATATGTCTTACTAGAATTTCTTTACATGAGAATCAATAGGTTTGGGTGAACAGATGATTGCTGTGACCTGTGGCCAATAATTTATTGGCAATTTGTGAGAAAGTTGAAAAATACTTCATTTTATGTATTTTTTTCTTATTATAGCTAAAGTAGCTGTAAAAAAAATGCTATTCTCTGGTTTTAAGAATTGAGAATGCATAGCATGACATTAGCAGTAAAAGGGGACAAAATGCATCTGATAACACAACCCTTCATCTTTTTCATTGCAAACAGAAAATGCCTTTCTCTCCTTCATTGAAAGATCCATTCCTTAGAGACATAATTACGTGTAGCATTGGGGGCCACATCTCAGCTGATATCCTACAATTGCTGGCATATTTGCCTGAGTCACCTGGCACACCTAAATATATGCTGTTTTGACTCCTTTTAGGAGGAATGATTCTCAGAAGAGGTAAAAAGAGATGGATAACTGGCAATGAACCTGCTCACAAACAGGTCCACCAGGGGTCATCTGGCTTGGCAGAAATGCAGCTCAGTGGTGAGAGGAGCCCATCACTCTGGTGCAGTTGGCCCTAGAATGTCCAATATCACACTGGGCTGTTTCTTATTGTGAGTCTGTATTCCTTTAGTCTCCAACATGCCATGAACTCTGGACCTCCATGATGCAATTTTGTGCCTTTGGGCATAGTAAGCTCTCAGAATAAAAAACAATTGGAGTGAGTAGGGTGCATTTTGTTTTTTAAATCTGTTTTTATAGTAATTTTGCTTCTTAGAACATGCCACAGACATAGCCTAAGCATATCTGGAACCTCTTGCTCCCATGTTAAATGAAGCAGGGACAACCTAACAGCTGATCTAGAATCTTTGTTTTGGGAAAGATTCATTTTTTTTTCATATTAGATCCCTAGAACTTAGACTTTTAGTCTAACTCTTATATTTCTAAAAAACTAAGCTTTTATACATACTCTTACTATCAGCAGGAACAGAGGGAGAGAGAGGGACTTTCAGAAAGATGGTGTAATTGTCTAAGAGATGCTTAAGAGGAGGAAGACCTAGAAATATGTGGCCCTCTCTGCAAAAAACACCACATATTTGCAAACTTTTCTTTTTTTGCTTCTTCTCAGTACTCTCAGCAAGGAACTTAAAATACTTTTAGGAATATAAAAGACTTTGCGATGAGTTTGGGCATTGTTATTTCAAGAATTCCCTTAAAAGTTTAAAATCCTGATATAGGATACATCTTTTGTAAGAACATGGTTTGTCTCTTGGGGATGGTTTGTGCCGAGCCAGGAATTGGACTTCATGATCCTTGTGGATTCCTTCCAACTCAGCACATTCTGTGATTCTGTTTCTGTGATTCTATGATTCTTTTTACAGAGATGATTGTACTGAGACAGAAGACTTTGAAGTGTTGTCAATTTTACCAAAAGTACCTTACAGCCTGTCATTATAATTTCTTAGTGGTCTTTTTGGTATTTAACAAAAAAAGGGATTTATTTAAGCTTTTTACTTGTTTGTTTGGTTTTTTTTCATTATTTAATATTGCATAATTCTTTTGTCTGTTATTAATCTACTGTTATATATACTACAAAGAAAAAAATTGGTAACATTCATTACAAAGAAAGCCTTGAGTTTTTTAATTCCATGGTTATTTTGGGAAATGGATACCTATTTATTAGAGTTATTTAGACAGTTAGGCTGTTAACATGTAAATTTTTTACAAGAATGTTCTCTTGGTGATGCATGTACAATAACAGAAAGAAAAAAAGCCTTTTAAAATGAGATTAAGTAAAATTAATGAAAATTACTCTATTGTTTTACATACCAATCTCTTTAAGTTTTTCACTTCTTGTAAACGTCTCTTGGACTACTCTTTTTACTTCTGGGACTCTTTTCAAGTCCCAGTAAATAGGTCCAAAGAAAACAAGTAAAGAGGTCTGTTTAGTTTCCATCATACTTGGCAAGTGAAAATTCTGGAGAACTGAAAGTCTGAGCCAGAATACCAGCTGCATCACTCAGTTTTCTCTTTTTCTTAGAATACAATTTATGTTTCAAGGACATAAACAAAAACTCAAAAATTTAAATGCAGTAGCTTTTATTTGGTTTTTGTTTGTTTGTTTGTTTGGGGGTGTTTTTTTTTTGTTTGTTTTGTTTTAATATCTTAAAGAAAAGGCTTCATAAAATTGTTTAGTCTGGAAAAGTTTTTCAGATCATCAAGTTCAACTGTTAACCCAGCTCTGCCAAGTCCACCACTAAACCGTGCCCTTAAGTGCCACATCTACATGTCTTTAAAATACCTCCAGGGATGATGACTCAACCACGGCCCTGAGTAGCCTGTTCCAATTCTTGACTACCATTTCTGTGGAAAAGTTTTTCCTAAAATCCAATCTAAACCTGCCTTGGAGCAACTTGAGGTCATTTTCTCTTGTAGATGTGATATTAGTCAATATTTCCAGAAGACTTAAATAATT